>MU181973.1:443422-490833 GCA_016904865.1 Pissodes strobi
CATTTGAGGAATGGAGTAAATAATGGTGATTTATCATGTTAGTATCAAAAAAAAGTATATTATATACCTAGGTTGAGAAGTATGCCATTATTTACCGAGCACTTTTATATCCTGAGGCGCGTAGCGCCGAAGGATATAATGTGCGAGGTTAATAATGGCCTTCTCAACCGAGGGATATATAGAATTTTTTTTACTACTAACACTGATATATTACCATATTTGATTCGATTTGATTTTTATATTAGTCATTTTCTACTTATTTTTCAAATAGTTCGAAATATCAGGTAGCCTGGAAGTTCAGTTGTCTAACTGACAGAATGAATTTAATAATCTCCTGACAGCTCCATACATACAAAGTACCTTCTTTCCATATAAATTTTGACTAAATCGCATTATTAATAAGAATACTAGGGGGAGTCATGAAAAGTGAGTCATATTGTATATATATTTTTAGTAATAGCACTGATACAATCCGTATCACGATTTGAATTGATTAGATTTTGAAATTAATCATTTCCTACTCATTTTTCAAATAATCCGAAATGACAACTAGTTGTCAAACTAACAAGTTTGACATTTTGACATTTTCCGTTTCCGTTTCATTATTGACCTAGGTTTTTTTTTTAATATTATTATTTACCTAGGGTGAGAAATGTTACTTCTCATTTGAGGAATGGAGTAAATAATGGTGATTTATCATGTTAGTAGTAAAAAAATATATATAAAAGGCAACCAACCAACAGGTACATACATATTTAAATATAAACGTAAACTTAATTAAACGTTACCTAGAGAGCCTTTCTTCGGTTTTTAATCGAAGCAAATTGATCAATTATTTGATCAAAATAAATTTTTTGTGCAAATTCATTTTCAATGCTTAGTATTCCTAGGCTATTCAACCTTGTCTGGCTAATGGTACTTCTTAAATAGGTTTTTATGATCTTAAGCTTCGAAAACGACCTTTCAGCAGAAGCTGACGTAACAGGAATAGTTAAAAACAACAAAAGAGCAGTGTACACATCGGGAAAATTTGAGACAGTGGTTTGATTTTTACAAAAAAATAAATCAATCACCTCAATAACTGTATTTACATTTTTTAAACTCGTTTTAAACGCAGAGCGGAAATTTAATATTTCCCCTGCAAAATTTTCAGTTAAATCATTAGAGTATCTCGCTTGTAGTATTGTGGCTTGCTTGTGAAGCTCACAATCACTTAGGGACACTAAATGGGAAGGCACAAAAAAATTAAATATAGCCACAATATTTTCAAAACTTAAGTATTTTTTTTAATTGCGAAGTAGTGATATCTAAAATATTGTTATAGGTAATTTTTTTAAACCTTTCTTCTTCTGATAATTTTCTATCGTCACTAATTTCGTCGAAAAATTTTTTTGTCACTTTAATGCGTTTTTCTGTGAAAGCTGTTTCTACTCCCCAAGTTTTTGAAAGCTCTAAAGGCTCAGATTTAATTTTTTCATAGTTGTGGCGGAGCTCGCAGAATTCTAAATAAGCATTCTTAAATAGAGTAGATGCCTCGGCAATAATAGTTGTTTTACTTTGAAGTGACTTAGAAACAAGGTTTAAACAATTAAGGATCTTAGAAAATAAAGCTAAAATTATCAAAAATTTAAAGTTTTCCAACTTTTTCTTCAGTCCAATTGCTTCAGACTGTTCATCTTTATTCATGCTTTTTAACGCAATTTCCGTAAGCGATTTTATGACATTTATGAAATTAAATCTTAAGGATTCTAGAGCATCGTTCCTTGATGACCATCTAGTCGGATTTAACCTTTTTAAGGTAATTTTACTTAATGGACAATCTTGAAGTATTTCCCATCGTTTAATGACTAAATTTATATTGTGTGCAGTACAATGGATGAATTGGGCGTTTTTTTCTAATTCATCAATTTTAGCTTGTAGTCCATTATAAGCACCGCTCATAACAGCAGCACCGTCATATCCCTGTCCTCTGCAGCGTTGAAACGCTAGACTTTTTCGTTCAAATAAATTTACAATATAATTTTTTAAACCTTCCGCACTCCTGTCATGAACCATAGGATAAAACCTGTAAAAGATTCGTTGCATACAACTTGAATTATTTCATTATTTTTATTTTTTTTAAAACAACATACCGAAATACTACGCTTAACTGCTCTATTTTAGAAATATCTTGTGTAGTGTCTAAAATTATCGAAAAAAAGGCGCGCCACGTATTTCGTCAAAAATTTTATTTTCAACGTCGACTCCCAACATATTAATAAATTAATTTTGCACAGTAGGACTTAAATATTTTATTGAACCCGAAGGCTGTTCTAGTAACTTTCGAAGAACGTTATCATATCGAGACAACAGGTGTATAATTGATAAAAAAACGCCGTGCTTTGAATCAGAACTTTCTTTGTGACCTCTAAATGGTAAATTACATAAAGATAATGTTAAAATAACATCTAAAATTCTCAGTAACACCTGTCGCCAAAAATTATAATTCTTCTTATAAACTTCATCAAAATCTTGGATTACTAAATTCTTATTTTGTTTCCAGGCATCTTAACCTATACAAGCGTCGATATGTACACTGCTCTCTTCATGTTTAATAATTTTCGCACCTATATGTTTCCAGTCAGAAGTACCATTAACCCAAGTTAGTTTAAAAAATGTACTAAGGTAGTGGAGGTAAATATGGCCCAGAGGGTAATATGGGCCACTCCGTCTCATCTTCGAAGTTAATAAGATCCAGTAGATCTGGCGACACTGCAATAAACGTCAAGGCTCCAACAACTAAATTTGAAAACGGCGCGCATATGTATTATGTCCTATGACAACGGCAGCCATTGAAGTTTTTCGTAACGTTTCGTCGAAGCTGATGTAATTTCGCGGTCTCATTTCCCTGTGAGTTATGAGGTGAAAAAAGTTGGGAAAAAAATCTCCTTCAGTACGATTGGTAAGTAGATTTTGTAAGCTATTTTAGCTGGTATTTCGTTAATGCATGTTTTGTGGTTATGTGAAGTTTTGCCGGTTATTCTGTGTAAACATGTCTCTGCTAATATGGCCCAATTACGGATGGGTAATATGGCCCGGGCCATATTACCCATCAAGCCCGCTAGACTGTGAAAATCCTCATTTTTGTAATTGAACCTTTGTTTCAGGCTACAATGGGAAAATATATTAAGAAAAACTTAAGAAAACTATGGACGCAAGAACAATTAGACGGTGCAGTCGCAGCTGTTAGGGCAGGGGAATCCCAACGAAATGCTGCTATTAGATTTAATATCCCCAGAAGGACTCTAAGAAGGTATGTGACTGATGGCCTTGAAGTAAAACGGTTAGGAAGACCGAGCATACTTAGCGCTGAACAAGAAAGAGAATTTGTAAACAGAATCAAACGTTATTGTCAAATTGGTCTTCCGTTGACACCAAGTCTGGTGCGACATCAGATGTATCGATTCTGCGAATTAAATAGCATTCCCCATAGGTTCAATGCTCAAAAAGAAACTGCTGGCAAAGACTGGATGAGACTGTTTCTTAGAAGGAATCCTGATTTAGCCAAATGCAAATCACAACTAATGAATCCAGCGCGAGCACAAAAATTGAATAAGTTTATTGTCGACGATTACTTTTCTAAATTGCGGAATACCCTTGAGGAGCTGGACATCTTGAACAAACCACAAAACATCTTCAACATGGATGAGAAGGGTTGCCGCCTTACTATCCACCACCAACAAAGTGTCCTGGCCCAAAAAGGACAAAAGCGTGTCCATATGGTGGCACCGGAGCACGCGCAAAATGTTACAATTGTAGGATGCTGCAATGCCGCTGGGAATTCAATTCCTCCAATGATTATATTCAAAGGCAAACGTATTAAAGAGGAATTTCAGGATAATTTGCCCTTTGGTACACTAGTGAAAATGGCACCTAAGGGTAGCATGAATACTGAACTTTTTAATGTTTTCTTGCAACACTTTGCACAATTTAAACCAAATGGTAAAACGCTATTAGTTTTTGATGGCGCCTCCAGCCATCTGGATTATACGATTGCAGAAACTGCAGAAATTCTAGGAATCACACTGTTCTGTTTACCTTCGAACACAACGCATGAGTTACAACCCCTTGATAAGGCGGTGTACCGATCTTTTGAGGCGCACTGGGATCAAGAGTTGTTAAAATATTGGGATCTCCATCCTAATAGGATCGTCAATAAAAGCCGCTTTAACATTATATTTTCAAGAGTATGGCCTAAGTGCATGACACCTGAAAACATCCTTAGTGGTTTTAGAGCAACTGGTTTATTTCCCCTGGATCCTTCAGCAATTCCTGAAGCGGCATATGCTCCATCAATGGTAACAAATAGGCCACAAGAAGATAATGAAATGGACTACAACCAAAGAGTTGATGAGGATGAAGGATCTTCTTCAGAAGACGACTTGTCGCTAGCATTTCTGGCTAGGAGAATTAGAGAGACCACGACGCCCGAACCGGTCACCACGCCAATACGTAGTCCATCAGCCGCTGGTCCATCGACCGCTGGTTCATCAACCTCTCGTCCACCAACCGCCGGTTCATCAACCACTGGTTCATCAACCGCTGGTTCATCGATCGCTGATCCATCAACCGCTGGTCCATCAACCGCTGAATTATCAACCGCTGCTCCATCAACCGTTGGTCCATCAACCGCTAGTCCATCAGCCGTTGGACCATCAATCACTGGTCCATCAACCGCTGGTTCATCAACTGCTGACACTTCAACGGCTGAATCCACAAAAGATAAATCATTTAATGAACTGTTACCAACTCCTGTAGAGCAAAAGGAAAAAGCACCGAAAATCCGCAGAAAGGCATTGAATTACAAGGCTCAAAGAGTGACCAAACAAATTTTTAATTTAGAAAAAACGCATAATGCGAAAACAAAACAGAGGCTCTCCAAACAAATCAAGAAGAAGAGTGAAGAGCCCTGGTTTTGTCCCGCTTGCGGTAAAGATGAAAAATTAGACATGCGCATCTGCATAATATGCTTAAGGTATTTCCACGAGCTTTGTGTAGGCATGGACGAAATGGATGACGACGATTTTCAGTGCCCCGACTGTTATTAGTGTCCATTTTTAACGATCTATATATATATTTAGATTGTGGCCATATTACCCACCCAGGTGGGTAATATGGCCACATGCAAGTTTTTTTTTGTATTGAATATTTTTGTTGTTTTTATAAAGAATGCATTTTAAGTTAATAAACGGTAAACACTACACTTCAATGTTGTCGACTATGATTAAACAATCCTCTCTGTTCACCAAGTAAGTGTAGAAAATGGCATAATATGTTAGGTGGGCCATATTTACCACCACTACCTTAGTCCTATTGCCAAATAGCCAGCAAGGCTCACAGTAACAGGAATCTAATATTAATGAATAGCATAACCACCTACGCTCAACAACTATACCACATTTTGATTTATAATTATAAAAGAAAGGGGAAAAGGATCTGTCATCGGTTTTGGGAAAACATATATCCGTCGGTCGACAAGGTCCGTAAGTTAAAATAAACCGTTTTAACAAGCTGCTTTTTATATTTTCTTCATAATTGCCCCGATCTGTAGGATATCTCTTCATCTTCAATATTTCAAAAATAGAATTTTCTTCATTTGTAGGCTTTTCATTGTTTTTTAAAATATCACAAGAAATTTGAAGAGCTTTTTCATTTAATTCCAAAACATCTAACTCCTGCATGCACTAAAAAAAGTTTGAGATAAATTGATATAGTTATTGATGTGTCTTGTTTCGTGTTCGCAAAAAAATACTTTTGGTGTTTGGTGCTTGAATGAAAGTTTTAATCGAAATCACCAAATAAATTTCGCGCATAAACCTATTGTACTCGAATAATAGATTCCCACTTCTCAAAGTACTATATTTTGAATTAATAATGATCAGATTATGCTCTATTTATCTCAAACCTAAAAGCACAAAACCTTAACATTATATATTATACGAATAAGGAAATACGCCTACCTTATCCTGCTGCAAATCTGTCTCCAGCGACATGTCCACGGACGGTGTTATTTCTGGGTTTTCATTACTTCCAGAAGCCATGTCCTTAGATGAAAAGAAGCTAGTAATTTTAGGCAACTTTCCCCTTTTATCTTCTTGCTCTTTTTTTCTTTTCAAATTTTCCCAACCACTCAACTTCTTTTTGCCTTTTTCCATGTTGGGCATTCTAGACAGAGAAATAAATACCTATTATATATTATTGGATATTATGTATAATTATCAGTTTTTGTTTTAAATATTATCATTGACTGATTATTCAGTCAACGATATTATTTACTTACCTTCGCCATTACTGTATTGCTTCTTAATGTCTAGCTCGCTGCTCGTAACGTAAAGTAAATTTTATTTTTCTTTGAATTTCCCTATTCAAGCACTTTACTTGATTCACCAAACAACACTAAATTGTAACCTTATCTTATCCTATTACCACAGAACTACCCATTCTTTCTTCTTAAAATAAAACAAAAAATTGCCGTCAAACGATTTAAAACAGTCAAGTCAATCATATTCTACGAAACTCTGAAAAACAATGCAGGCATCCCTTAATTTCATGTCGGCATAGTCTGTTCTCAGGTTGTACCAACTTTTTCAATTGATTTCGTAAAGACTTCATGCCGCCGCGCCTGGATATATTTTTCATTCCAGGTAGAATAAATAATAAATACCGTGACACAAAATGTATTGGTTCGGTTGGATAAAAAGTTTAATACATATTTTGGTCTTTGATCTTTAATTGTATTATAATTTAATTAATTTAAAAACTCAGTTAAGCTCATGAGCATTGTTAGCATTAGCATATTTATAAATTCGGAGCGGCGCCTAATTTCTCTTGGCGCCGTGGGGCCTTGCCCCCCCTTCATGTCGTTCATCTCTGGTGTTGTCTGCAACTAAAGCTATATCATCTGCAAACCTTAAGTTAGTAAGGTAGATGCTGGCGAAGTTAATACCTTTCTCATCCCATTCTAGGTTTTTGAAACTGTCTTCTAGTGTGAGAATAAAGAGTCTGGGTGATCTGATATGGCCTTTATTTACACCGCGTTTTAATGGAACTTTAAAAGTAGTGTTCGATTCCTCAATCTTTACATAGCTAGAATCAATTAATGTATTCTCTAGAGAACCAAATTCAGCGTCGGTCTCTACGAAGTCAAAAACCCTTTGGAATTTCAAAAACAAGTAGATAATCTTTATAGGAATACGACTGCTCAGAACAGGAATGATAATAATCTTTGAGAAGGTAGTTAAAGGATGCTTTCTTTTATCTTTGGTTTTTAATATGGTATTCAATGTTATATTTCATACAGCTTTTCAGTGACGAAGATATCACCATAAACGAAATAAAATGTAAAAAACTTGTTCTACTAAGATACTCTTTGGATGGACTTCAAGAGCTAATTAATCGAGTGGTATCTAAAATCTCCACTCTAAGCACCGTTTTAAATATAGGGAAAACTAAATGGCCTGCTGTCTGATCGATAACGGACATCAAATCGAACGAATATCAGTGTATGCATACAAATAATATTAGCTTAAAGAAAGGTAGGACAATATGCAAGAGATCCAAATAAAAATGCAAAATGCTGTGCAGATGCACCTTCGTAAACAGGTGCTCCGCGTCCACGATTTTGACATCCAATAGTACAAGATGAAAGGGTGAACTTCAATAGCAGACGTATGAAAAAAACTAGAGGCATTCAAAATATAGGCAGACACAAGAACAATTAAAATTCATAGGGCGGAAAAACTGAGTAAAGTGCTGCTACTAAAACGATTGTTATATAAAAAACCAGAATTCAAGTTCACCCTTATAAAACGCAAGCCAGAAGCGCCTCAGTTTAAGAAGCGACAATTTTTTTTTAAATTAAATTATTGAATATATGATCAAACGTGGAAGGAGCCCAGGTCGCAGAAAAACATCGCTACATACTGTGTCATAGCAAAACTGCTTTTCAAAGTGCTACTGATAAAGTTCAAATAGTGCCGGAAGTAGGTACCTACTCCATTTATGGATGAAGAACAAATTGCACGAAAAACAGGCACGAGTATAATTGAAAACTTTATATCATATGCAATTTTTAAAGGTCATAGTAAAAGACAGTTTATACTAATAATAAAGGTAATAAGAATAAGACTGTAATAGGTGTGTTGAAGTGTTCTAGCAAGCACTCAACTCAATTTGATTCTATAATACCAAGCATTCTATCCATACTTATTTAATAGATTCAAATTCTGATAATGGATAAGCACCTTTGTTTCAATCAAATTATCATAATATCTCATAAATATTAACAATAATCTTTTGTCACACTGATTATTTTCCAATTTCTATTGTAATATTTAATAACATATTATTTGCCTGTCCGCTACACTACTAAGTAATAAAGGAATATCGATGACCTGAAAGGTGAAATTAACATTTTTTAATTTGGTTGGTCCATTGTAAAGGATATTCGTGAGAAGCCAAAGATAAAAGCTAAGTATATACTTCAGTCAAGTATAGGTTCTTAATAAACATATGCTTTGAATCACACGTATCTTGTAGATGCCCTATAACTCGTATTGGATTTGAAATTTGAACTGATTTACTTAAGATTTAATTTTCCGCTTTAGTGTTGCTCTAACGAGTCATGCAAGAAGTAATTAGCTTTGCTGCAAAATCTCTCAATGTTAAGAAAACATTAATAACATTTCATTACTATTGTTCTATATTTCACAAGCAAGATAATAAGGAAACCGTAATATCCCCAGTAATGGAGTCATTATTTAAACCTACCTTGAAATTAATGCAAAGCATTTGTTCTTGTCAGTGGACTTACGTATTTAAGGGATAGACTGCTAGCTCAAACTAAGACAGAAACAGCTTCATTGTCGGAAAATCCATTTTAATTTATAGTCAGTCAGTATAAGTAATTATAACCATTAAAAAGTATTGCGCTTAGTTATCATCAAATCAAATATCTGATTAATATCTTCGTGGTCTTGTTTGAGAAGCATGTGAATTAGAGATGGCGATAAGAAGTGATCATAAATAAAAAAAAGTATTCCTGTGTGAAACACCGCCTATTAATTAATGCCCTATTTTCTGTTAAAGGCTAGTTAAAAAAATATAATTTTACAATTTATTTTAATTTATTAATTTAATAATGATAGAGGGCAATCCTTCTTTTTATCAGTATCTGCGTGATATATCTGTATGCCAAAAGCAAATTTAAATTAAGGTTTATTGTTAGAAGACAGATATCTGATAAAAAAAACAATTCAAAATTCTGTATTCATTTATTTAAACTATACCATGATATTCCACGAGAAATAAAATGCGGATAAGAAGGAGTGATTAAAATACAGGATGTTAATTAATGCTATGCAGATATGTGATAATAGATGTGATAATAATCGACCAAAGAAGAAAAAAATAGCAATATATGCATGGTCACAAACGCGTCATGTTTATTATAAAGAGTGGGAAAATTTCAATTTTCTTCTTGCATATTGCGTTTTTTTCTTGAGTTCTTCTTCGGTATGTCCTAATAAAATTTTTTCATATATCAGACTCTTATCTTTCATAAACTCTTCAATAAAATGGCAAAATCGTCTTTCACAGTATACAAGATGTTACATTTTCGGATCGCCTAGAATTATTTTTGGAACACTCTGTATTAATTCCAATGACCATTCTGATGAAGCCAGACGTCTCTATGAACATAGGTATCCAAATCGAATAGTGCCTAATCCACAGATATTTACGAAATCCCCTTATTTAGCAGGAATATGCAACAGGAATGGTTAGGACTTTTGAAGTCGAGGAAGCAGTCCTGAATGATCTTGTTACCAGTAAAAGAAAAATTGCAGCTACACTTAACATTTTATTTGTGCTGATCTGAAAAATTTGCCAGACAACTTAATGTTTCCTTGGTACAAGTTCTTCCTTCATGTGACTTGCCGTCACGTTTAAATGTTTGCCAGTTGTTCCTACAAATGATAGCCCAAAATTTAGGGGTGAGGCAAGTTTCTCAAGAAATGTCATCAGTATCTTGCATACCCATCATTTTTGGTACGTGAAAATAATTCCCAGAGGCGATTTTCATTAAATGTGTGGCAGAGCATTATTGGAAATTAGTTAATAGGACCATTTCTTATGCTAGCAAGGCCAAACGGAACATATTATCGTTAATTTCTCGAAGAGGAATTCCCGGTGCTGCTAGAACAGGTCCCATTTCTACTGAGAAAGCAAATATGGTTCATGCACGATGGTGAGTGAGCCAGCGCATTTCAGCATAGAGATGAGAGAGTTTCTAACTCAAAATTTTAACAACTTTTGGGTAGGTCGAGGAGAACAGCAGCCATGGCCTTTTAAATTCCTAGACTTGAATAGTCTGGATTTCTTTTACCTGAATACATTACCGTATCAGACCACAATCCAGACAGATGAGTATTTGACAAACAGAATAATAGCTTCATGCGACATCATTCGTAAGACTCCTAGAATATTCGAGAGAGTACGCTAGTCTATGAGACGAAGACATAATCCTTGTATTTTGGCAATAGGCAGATGTTTTCAAGAATTTTTATTTGGTTTTAATTGAATGTTAAGAAGTTCTCTTCATTGTTGATTGCCCTGACAGATGGTTTAAACTTAAAACAAAATAAGGAATTGATAAATGCAGATATGCAGACTCGAGGGTCAATATTTTTTAATATTTCAAATATGGTCTATATGAGTCTCTATACCAAGCTCAAGCTCCACAACGCAGTATTATGGTAGTAGTAATTGTAATGCTATATTATGCCAAAGGTTAGAAGTGCATAAAACATACCATTTGGGTCCATAGGATTAGGAAAATAAGTCGGAAAAATTGTAATATTTTCACTGCCAATGAAATAAAATTAAAATTAAATATTTATATCACTACGACTTCAACCATTCATAGCATCAATAAGTTCCACAAAGGATATAAAATTACTTATAGAATTTGGTAAATAACAAAGGGAAGAGATAATTTCATGAAAACTTATTTGATTCCGCGTACCTCTGCAAGAATTTATCAGATGAATAACTGAAAAAGAACAAAGATAATGAAAATATATCACTTGATCTAATAAAACTTCTTTTGTGTGTTACTGCATCCAACTTCTTTATTTGAGGCATAAAATTTTATATGCTCCCATGTGCGAGGCGTACAGCTTTAGCTTTTCAGATCATAAAAAATAATATTTTTATCAAAATGGAAATAGCTCTTCTCTGATTAATTTATTACGAACGTCCAAAACTGTGTACTATGCAATTTTTTGGCACATATTACGTTACAATTTCATCAGCTTACATGAAAGTAATAATGTTTTATGGGTATGGAAGAAACCCCATTTTTTAACGTTCTATATAATCTGTCATGGGAAATAATATGTTGTGACTGATTATTCAGAGCCGAAAGTAGCGATCTCTGATAAATTCATACAGTAAAATCTTACCTATGGATTTAACTAGAAATAAAGTGTCAATATTAAGAATTTGAAATTGATACATGTGTTACCATCTACTTATGCCTATTTATGTTACTGTACTTTCTGGACTGTAATTTTGGAGACTTGACTGATTTTGTGAACATGATATTAATTTTAAAAAATGAGACAGTCCTTGCTGATAACCTAAACGAAACTCAATTTTGTTTTCTTCTTTAATAGGTAATTGCGGTGCCAAAGGTCGTTAGTCGAGAAAATTCCGACGTATTGGCTTTTGCGGTAGGGCATCTTTCAGTGATTGACAATTTGAAAAAGTCTATCGATTATAGCAACGAAACGGATGCAACGAATATAGTCAAGGCTCATGCAAAGCTTATCTTGACTATAGATCTTTTTTATACGACCATATTCGTGATACAAATACCGCACAAGTCTTGTGAGATACACAAAACTAACTATTTGATGGTCGTGGATTTAGCTGCCGAATAAGTCTATTGCGTCGCGTCGTCTTATCTCGATACGTCTCGAGAATTGTGATACGATGAACATATACCTCAATGAGCTGCTTGAAACAGTACAAAGACTCAAAGACACAGGCTTCAGCATTAATGCAGAATGAAGAGGATCCTTATTAGTTGCCGTATTAGCAGAAAAAAAATGTTCCTATGATTACATATAACGCGACAATATCGCACATATCATCGTGCATCGGTTTATGCCGATAAAATAAGTAAATTGAGTGTTTTATGAAAGTATATATTGCTAAATGGTGTTATTATTGTGATATGGTATTCACTAGCCACATATCCGGGTAAACAAACTGAATCGCCGAATAATTTCTCTCTGCACGTCAGCCATGTAATCATAGTACCGTGTTCGCGCTGCGTTGCCAATGTGTTAAGGAAATAGTGCTGTTATGGGGTGTCCGATATGTGATGATAATTTTGTTAGTAATAATAAGACCCACATGTTATGTGGGCATTGCAGAACTATTTTTCACAACATGTGTGTCAAAGTTAAGGATACTATTGCTAAGACCATTAATGATACCATCTATATGATGTGGTTTTGCAACCATTGTTTGGTGGTGGTTAATCAAAATTTAGAGGTAATTAATGTAATGGATAGAATCAAAAAAATTGCAGAAACAGCCGAAGAGCGATCTCAGGATTGCTTGAGAGCAATTTGAGGAAATAAGAAAACATTGCCTAAATCCGAAAATGTCTCTCAAAAAAACAATCTAGCTTTTTTGTAGATAAGAGTTAAGCTATGCTAAAGTCCTGTCTGAAGGTACTGTGGTTGTCAAACCTACAAAACAAAATGAATATGTCAACAAAACAAAGCAATTATCAACCAAAGTATGAATCCAACTTCTCTGGGAATTGGAATCCGAGGCATGAGAGAGACAAAAGAAGTGGAAATACATTGTAGAAACACAGAAGATGCAGAAAAAGTGAAACAACGTCTGGAACCAAAAATTGGTGACCAAATTTATTCCAAAAAAGAAAAATCGATGTGTCAAAATAGTGGGTATGACTGAAGAACATTCAGCACCAGATCTGATCGAGAAGCTTAAAAGGCAAAACAATGGAATTATTATTGAAAATAGTCATGACCGAGTTAAAGTGATTAAAAAATTGATTAAATTTATAGTCATTATGGAGTTGGATCCTGAGACATTTCAGAAAATGATGAAACAAAATAATTGTGAACTATTTGTTGCATTTAAAATATGCTTGCTGGTGCTTTAAATATTTCCAAATTTTGAGATGCTACAACTGCAACTGTAATAATTCATTTAGACATACCGCCAAAGAATGTGATTCTACAAAAAAAAGTGTGTGGGAAATGCACTATCATAGAAGATAATACTAACGACTGCAAAAGTAAAACACTAAAATGCATAAATTGTGTATCTGCTAATAGGAAACATTATTTGGGGCTAGAAGATAGCCATTACGCGTTCATGGAAAGGGCAAAAATTTAGTATGAATATACTAGATAGCAACTACCAAGTTCACATATGCAAACTGTGTCCTCTAACATATGCGTGGGAAAATATCCAATAAAAAAGGAAATATTCAGTGCCTGTGAAATAAAACGTTGGAAATTGAAGTTTTCTTGGATTCAATGGAAAAAGGCCCTGATCTTATTTGTTTATCAGAGCATTGGCTGCAACTTCATGAAAATGAATTAATAAGTATGTGATGAGATCCTCCTACTCCAGAAACAGAATGGTTCATGGCGGTGCTTGTATTTTTGGAAAAGAAGATAAAAAGGTTGAAGAAGAAAACTGGATTGAACAAGAACTGAGTGTGCATGTGTTGTGTCTAAGAGGACTAGGTATATTTGAAATTTTTCTTGAGAAACCTAAACAAATACTTTAATCTTGATCTGATGTTAAGAAGCTTTCAAGTCACAATCTGATAAAAAGTATTTCAGAGCCTACTAGAATTGCAGCAAATTCTGCCACTCTTATCGATAATGTTTTTGTTAATTTTGGCACCTTCGAGGCTCCGGTTGTTGAAGCATGTCTGTCAGATCATACGGGTCAGGTTATTACTTTTTATCTAGATCCGATTCTACGTGGGTGATGCAAAATTTATAAAGAAACGATTATTATCAAAAAATAAAATAAGAGATTTACAACTACAATTCACTAATTGGAGACCAATCCTAGAAGGTCATGATGTGAATTAGGCACATAATCTTTTTATCAACAGATTTAGTTCTGTTATGGATTTAATATTTTCTTTCAAAAAATACAGCATAAGCTATCAATTAAAATTGAAAAAAGCCTGAAATGGTGTTTATAATATTTGCAAGACCCCTTCTGAGTTCAAAAACCAGTCTTTTGCCCGCCCGGCTAATTTATCAATAGCAAATCTCGTAATCGCGACATCGTCCAAACGTTCAAAATACGCCTTTTGATCAAGTAAACAGATCCATTGAATTATCAGCGGGGTCGAACTCTGTTATCACTGACTTTGTCAGGTCTGGCAGTAAACGACTTAATAGATTTTAATATATTTATATTGTACTTCTAGTAACAAAACAACCTATTTTCCTCCTACCTCTATGCCACACAGTGAAGGGACTATTCGAATACAAATAATTGAAGTATTCGATTCTGGCTTGCATTCGAATGCGTTCGATTCTCAACGAAGAATTCGAATATCAGAAACATTCGAATGAGCTATCAACGAATTAATCGTCCCTCGAATGCTGGTGGCATCGA
Organism: Pissodes strobi; assembly: GCA_016904865.1. Lineage (NCBI taxonomy): Eukaryota > Metazoa > Arthropoda > Insecta > Coleoptera > Curculionidae > Pissodes > Pissodes strobi. The sequence goes on from MU181973.1 coordinate 458,153, forward strand.
AATGAAATATGAAGCGGCACAATTCGAGTCAAATGCGATTATAATATAACTTGTACGATTATGCTGGTCTGCCGTCGAGCAACAAATAATAGCGGGCTTTATTTTGTATTATGGTGAACAATAATCAAAACGCTATACTATAAAAAGTATAAAATAGAGTAATTTAATTACTGTGGTAGTTTTTTAATTGTTGAATATTATTCTTCTGTAGTAAAAATCCTTTCGCTACTCTTTGAAAAAGATTTTGCTTTTATGCTTAAATGAAGACTTCAACATCAAACAATCCAGAATCAGACAAGGAGGGCCATGCGCAAAGTGAAATATTTAGAATGATAAAAAAAAAATAAAAAGCTGAACGGGTGGAGCTCTTTCCTTAACCTTGTTACGCTACTGGGATATTCATAAAAGTAACATATATCTTTTACAAAATTCGTCTTTGCAAATTAAATATTTTCTATTTTTTATACACTTTTTTATCTTACCTAGCACCCCTATTCACTCCCTTGTCCCGCAAAACAGTTAATTACTATTGGTTTCCGCAAATAAAAATCTTCTAAAATTGACGCAATGTGTTTCTTACGATAAACGGCAAAATCTGTCTGAAACGTCTTAAAAATTACCAAACAGTTTTCATATATACCATTTTCTAAACACAGATATTGCTTTTTCATAGTCAGATCCACACGTAAGGAATTTTAATAGTGGAAAATGACTAAAATTAATATTCTCTTATAATGATACTTTGGCATTTTAAACATCGCAAACTTCAAGAATTTATTCAATTTCGTTGACTAACCGGATTTTATTATATTACATAATCATAGTTTCATAGTCGGAAGACTGTGATTCATAATAAAGATTTAATCTACTAGCCTGAGGCGACAACATGATCACAAGCATTCCATTCATTTATCCTCAATAGGACAAGCTGAAAATAGCTAAAGTAGAAACTTGAAGAAAAAGTGTAATAAATTTAAATCGAAAGATTCTTTTACGCAAAATATTTAAACAATAATAAAACAATGAGGCTAATTTCCGCTTCAACTATTACATAGCTGGCATGATGTACTTAGAGGAGAGTACATAGATAGTTTTGTGAGTTCATAATAAAGAATAACCAGCAAATCCATCCAGTTTATATTTTGAAATATTTAAGAATCAAACTTAAGTTTTTGGAAAAAAAATGGATAGCTTATCCGAGATATTCTGAGAACTCAATACCAAAAACCAGAAATATAAAAGGTACACAACCATTTCCCCTCTCTATAAAATAACAATAATTTTTTTTTAGGTTATGCACCTCCAAGAAGTCGTACTTTTTACATTTTTACCAGATTACGACATATAAGCACTTATTTTGCCACCAATGAGAATTACGGACGTTTATAACTACGGTGATCTTCATTTGTGTAGTTTTCCATGCCACTGCTGTTAGCCGCTCCTACATACACACATAATCCAAGACTTTTCATAACATATCAATTAATTTTATTCGTTTATTGACTCAGACGTTAGATTTTATATTCTAATGCTTCATTATTATTTTCTTCTCACACTGCATTTTCCTAAACATTATATTCAAGTTCTTTTTTCTAAAATTAATCTGGGAGTAAACTGAAATGGTCTTAAATTTTAATTAATCTACTAAAATCTATAAATATAGAAAGGCAATGAGGTGGCTAATGCGCTACCGTATAGAGAAATCTATATTATTCGCTTTACCAGGTAACATAATACGAAACGTGAAGGAAGGACGTGATTTTTGGAGAAATTTCAATACATTGTCAATTTCAGTAAAGTTACAAGATCAATCGACTGACCTGTAAGGAAGATCGATCGGAATTATCCGAGCATCTCCGCCGTCCCTCATTACACTTTGTAGTATACAACTTTTTCCCAATCGGTACAATTTTTAAAGAAGTTATCTAAAAACATGGTGATTCAGCCGACCCTGGCTAGCCGCTCGAGCTCATCGCCTTGATGCGTCATTACAATTTTGGTTCATGACATTTTTGATTACATTGCACTTGGGGTGATAGGGAGAAGGTAAAGACTGGGTGGGTTTCTAATGAGGGACGGCGGAGATGCTTACAGGTAAGTCGATTGGTCTTGTAATTATCCTTCGCACTCTGCCGTCCCTCATTACACTTTGTAGATGTTTAAAGTATTTGCGATGTAATCTACATTAACTGAAAATTGCGATTTTTCTGTAGTCCTAGATTTGTAAGGCCCTTTTTATAAACTAAAATTCAAATTTATAACCATTGGATTTAATAACACACATTATGAGGGTACATATATCATGTTTAACGGTTAGCTGATATTAACATTTAACTTATTTTTAATACTATACCAATATTCTTACGTAATATGATAACAACTTGGTAAGCAAGTTATAACTGTAGCTTAATATTTATATGATTCCTTAGAAATTATGGTTCAATAAACAAGATGCCAATCCAGTGGGATTACCCACGCCAAGTTTTTTATAGAATTTTGAGAATACTTTTGATTTTTCTGTCGAGCCAGCTGTCTTCTGAATGGTTTGTAATGTAACTTCCATTGTTTGAGCTGCTGAAGTTGCCCCGTTGTGCCGCGTGCTGTGTGCCCAAAGATTTCCGTGTTTATACTGCTGGCTTTTAGTATTAACTTGACCCATCTGCTAATGGTTTGACTGCTGTCTGGGTGATAGGGCTTTTTGTGAGTGAGTATTACATTTTCTTTGGTTTTGCTACTTGTGGTATCGATTGCATCTGCAAATGCAACGATCTGTTAGCATATTTACAGTATTTGTGAATGCCGTAATTTCTGTTTTTGAACAGAAAAATAGGTATGTTCACTAGCTGCAACTGCAATTGCAGACAGTGGAGGGTACGATTGATTGTATCTGCTGATACAATGAACTATTCACCTTTGATTGACTGGTAGCACTCTTTTTCCTTTTGGCGTTCTACGTAAGTCTCTAATAGTGTGCCTATACATAGTTCAGGTTGATTAATAAAATAAGGTAATATCAAACTAGATTGAAGCCTGTTTAAGCCACTTGCTTTTATTTTATCCGGGAATCTGATTTCAATTATGTATTCATATTTAAAAATATTGTCTATTTTTACTTCCGGGTTGTCCGTGATTTGTGAGCCGTTATTAGTATTAAGAGTGTTACTAGCTTTAAAGTTAGATTTGTAGATTTAAGAATTCGTGAAGGTACATGCTCTTTGAGCGCTGTAGAACTAGGCAGGAATCCCAAGTAATTGAGTATTTTGGTTTTCGGGGTCTTATGTTAAATGTTCCATTGAGAAACCTTTTTATAACTCCTTCGTCTTTTGTTTAATATTCAATATTGGAGAAAGCGCAGATTTGTGTGAGTTCATGGTACAGTAGGATGACTCCGAATGTGTAGGAGCTCAATAATAAGTTTACGGTTTTGTTATATATTTGTTGGCGCTTAGAAAAACAGAAATTTAATTAATTAATATTTATTGTAGGTATTTCCGCATTATTTGAGGGCGCTATCTGTGAATGAAGAAATAATCACTTTTATCGCTTCATTAGGTACGCTTTGTTATAGGAAAGCTCTCCTGACAATGAGGAAGTTTCATAAATTTTTTTATTTTATTTTTTTTTTATTATTGCTGATTTCGATAGCCCATGAAAAATAAGCGAACACGTGTTTTTCTTTTTTCCTTAAGCCGAAAAATGAGGCAGATACAACGCCTTGAGATGTGCTTATGACGTCATAATACACATGAATTGTTACGTCACACCATGCATAGTATATCGATATATACAAAACTAAAAACTGGTATAGCTCTTGTAATATTCATCTTTAGTGGAAATAAAAAAATACGTATCGATTTCGTTTTCACTGTTCTATAGTTTGCAATAAAAAATAATCAGTTTAATTTCTCAGGAAACTTCCTAATTTCCCTACAGCCAGAGAGATTTTCTTCCACAATGGTTGTTTCTCTCTGCAAGGGGATCTGAGTAAGTATTTTTCAGTGTAAAAGATAATAAACTGCTCTGCCAGTAGGTCCCTTTTCTCTTGTATAAACCCCAAAAATGAGCATGGTTACGGGGAATAACTACGCTTTTTTCGGAATTTATATAAAACCCAAAGCTTGTAATGTTTGCGTAATTTTATTTATACTTTTAAGCAATTCTCTTTTGAATTACCAATAACTAGCCAACTGTCTAAGTAGAGTACAGTTTTTATACCCTTTAATTTTACATATCTTACAACTGGTTTCAGTTTTGTGAAAAGATATGGAGCTGTACATAAACCAAATGAAACACAATTAAATTGGTATAGTACGTTGCAAAAAACGAATCTTAACACCTTTTTTGACTACTGTGCATAGGGATAAGGAAATATGCATCTTTAAGAGATCGTTTTTCCCCAAGAATGCGTATTTTGAAATTAAATTTTTGCCGTCCTATGTAGTCTTCTACTTTGCTAACCGGAGTGGTGTCCTATTGAAAGGGATTTTATAATCCTGTACCCACTCTATTATTGAACTGTTTACCTTTAATTTCTGCAAATTTTGAACGTATATTTCTAGTGCAGACGGTTGACTAATTAAATTATTGAATCCCACGGACTATAGTTGTTTTTGTAATTGATACAGTAGTTGTCTTGGCAGGATTTAGTACTCTCTTCGAGATTTAATTTTGATCGTCTGAGGACATCGCAGTTGGCAGCTGGTGGATACTTCGATATCATACTGTTTGTTTTTTTTTATCTTTTAGCAGGTGTGATTTCGTCGTTTTTTTCTTTTTTTTATACCCACACCTGCACAGCTAGGTGGTCGTTACTTTGTTCAGGACCATCTGGTGCTTCTGATGTTGATAAGTCTTGATTCGGATAAGTTATTTCCTCAGCTAGCGTGAGAGGATCTTCTAATGCATTTGCAAATGCAAAAGAGTTTCCTTGGTTTTGCTACTTATGATATGGATTGCATCTGCAAATGCAACGATCTATTAGCCTATTTACAGCATCTGCAAATGCTGCAATTTCTGTTTTTGAAGAGAAAAATAGATTCATGAATATGTTCACTATCTGCAACTGCAATTGCAGACAGTGGGTACGATCGATTGTATCTGCTAATACAACGAACTATATATTTACCTTTTTGCATGCTGCTTAACCCTGGTTATGCTTTCGACTGCATCTGCAAATGCAACGATTTTTTTGAATATCTGCAGTATCTGCAAATACTGTAATTTCTGTTTTGATAGAAACCAAGAGTGCAATAATTCGCTACCTCCAATGCAATGATTTTATGTAAGAGGGTTGCAATAGTATGGTGGTTATTTATTTTTGGTGGTTATTTGTTTTTGTATCTGCAAATACATAACACTATACCGTTTTATTTTTGTCAGTACATATATCCTTTACATCGGCAAATGTAGGGATGTAGTGTGCTTCTAACTACTCTTACATAATATACCTACTGCGGTGGTTGGGGGCCCTTCACATCTGCAAATGTGAAGGCCAATTTTAGTTAAAGTTATTCGCATCTGCAAATGCGAATTTGTAAATAGGTATTATTATTATTTATTAACATCTCCTGCAAGCAATGTTTACTCCAATTTTTTCCCTCACCGGACGGCTCATATCAGTTTAAAAATAATGCGTTCCGGTATTACATTGCTTCGACAAAGCCGAACGATAGCATTCCGCCTTTTTCCCTTAATTTTGGGTTAGCCTTGGGATAGTTTTGGGTAGCACTTCTAGTTCTTGTTGATTGAGGACGGTCGTAAGAAAAGGGCACTCTTCGACTTACTCAAAATTTTTATTTATTTATTTTTTTTTGAAAAGTATTTATTAATACAGTAATAACAATAATTACGATATACATAGGCCTTATTCCTCTAGACAGTGTTTTTGAACACTGGTATTGAGGATAATTGCATTTTAGTAGTAACAAAGAATATTCTAGCATATAATATTCTTTGGTAATAATAACAAGTATGATTTCCTATAAACACTCTAGTATTGTGGCTATGAATATCCTTTGAAAATATTATGATAATATTTTATTTTTAAGTTTTATTTATTATCCTGTAGATAAGTTTATTCTGTTCAAATTTTAATACCTTATGTAATTGCCATACTCTTATATTTTCATATAGATCTGCAGTATGAGTCAGTGGATCATAATTAAATATAACTTTGCTTTTTGTTTTGCAATATTTGCATCGAATCGAATTGAAGTTTATAGTCCCACATGTGCCCCATACGGGGATCAAATATCGAAAAACGAATGATACGAAGGCATTATAACCATTTATTTCTATTTTTTATATTCCTTTATATGGTATAAACGTTTTATTCTATGTAAAACATTAATAAATGTGCAGGCCGACCGGTATATATATTTTCTTAGTCAGCCTTTTGATTGTGTTATGTAAACACTTTTTGTGATTGAATAGTATTTCTTTGGTAGGATGTACGATTAGACGAGATTACTAGAGAACGGTTCGAATAGCTCGTATCGTTAACTGTTGCTTATTACTTATATTCATTTCGATATAATATATTTCAATTCCGAATATATTGTTTGATTCTGTGTAATTGTGGACAGACGACAAATGTAACAATGTTTTGTCATGCCCTCGTATATAAATAAGAGTTTGTTAGTATAATTCAAATCCCAGTGAGCACATTTAATTTTTTACTGATTCATTCGCATTTTTGACTGTAACCGTTCGCACTCTATTTTATTCTAATAAGTATTGTTAGTTTTAGAAGTTTGAGAGTATTTCCCATTTTAATTTTATTAAGTAAACAAATAAGGTTAAATGTGTCATATTTATTCATAATACTACAGTTAAGTATTATACACATTCAGTTTGCTTTTATACTAGAGATTCTGTTTTTATATATTTAAGATAACCAGGTATTTATGTATATTTGAAATTTTGGCATATAATCTTATATGGGCTCACCCCCTGATTCGCTTCTTCCGATGAATATTGCCCCATTTTTCGCCTCCTTTGCGAGCAAGACGTATCACTAACACTTCACTATACTAGAAATACGATTTCTAGGCATTTTTCTTCTTAAAATCAAAAGAAAGAACCGATTTACGGATTCTTGCTTATCACCGACCGGTACAAAATTGTAATGACGCATCAAGGCGATGAGCTTGAGCGACTAGCCAGGGTCGGCTCAATCACCATGTTTTTAGATAACTTCTTTAAAAATTGTACCGATTGGGAAAAAGTTGTATACTACAAAGTGTAATGAGGCACGGCGGAGTGCGAAGGATGATAATGGCAAGCCGTTTATATGATTGGCGATTCAAATAAGTGTGGTGTATTTTTTTGAAAATGATAAAATTTATACGCAAATAAACACAAAAATCCATTAGATCCTTCCGGCACAAATATTTCGGGGAACTGGCAGTATTCCATGTAATGAACTTTGACGTTTTTCCATTATCGTTCATAATATCACCTAATCAGTATTTTTTAATGTGTTAGCAGGTGCCTTCATGCATGGATTATACAGATCTCTCATCTCGTCTCGTAAGCGTAAGAGATAAATATTCTCTCATCTTGTCTCGTTTTATTTCTTTTCAACTAAAAATTATTGCATTATGACAACATTTCTTAGTATCGGAATTATATGACATTTTATGTATTGATTTAATTTTCGACACTACTATTTATCCGGAGACTTTTTTATTCTTATACGTTTATAAAAATATTGTATTTAGATTTTTTAAATAACTTTTTTAAATACGATGTTTTTGATGGGCAAGAAAACCTTAACAGCAAATTATCACTGTTAAATTACAGATCTTAGAGCTTAATATGCTAACAACCCTGATATTTGCGCCTATAGTCTATTTGTCTAGCAAATATGTAGGTATATAACATTTGCGTTAATGCTCACCCATGAAATATGAATCATCTTGTATTTAAAAAAAATAAATAAATACCGAGATGACCAATCAACTTGTACAGCATACGTACTTGTTATCAAATACTGACGGATTTTTTTACTTCAGCGTGTCCTTCAAAAAATTATATCTATTTTACATTCATTGAAGATGTCTCCAATATCTGGCATGGTCGTTATTATAGATCATATTTCCATAATTTTTAGAATAACAAATTATACACGTTAGTAATAGAAAATGCTCTGATAATCGCATACTTTAAATTTAAAATCATACCTAAATTCTCATCGAAAGAATTTGGAAAGACAAGATAATTTATCGTCGAAAGAAACCATTCTTTGGTTTGGTCTCGAAAAGAATCTCGCAGATTCATGGCGACTGTGAAAGTATCTTATCGACACGTCGTCAATCGTTAGAGGGCCTTAAATTATTAGTCCCACGTAAGAGCAGATGACAGGGGTCAATGATTCCAATTCAATAATTCGACGTGGTCGTCTTGATGAGCATAGTTTTCGGACTCGGTACTCTTTCTCGCAAGAAATTGGGCCGGAACTCTTGAAAACTGTCAAATAGCAGACTGTAGTAAGTGCTTGTTTGCGAACGAATCGTTTCAGATGGACATATTTTAATATGGAGGAGGTGGTGAGAATGCGTGGAATTGACTTATTGGGATTCGAAGAACGCTGCTTCTAATGATTCCCAAAAATATGAAGTCTCGAGAAATATTTGTAAGAAATGTTAGTGGAGGTTTCATACCTGTGAGTGATAATGTCCGCCCACATAGAGCTACAATTGCCACTCACTCAGGAAAAAACACTGAAAAAATGGAGTGGCTTGCAAGGTAGCCGGATAGTAACCCAATTAAGCATCTGGGGTATGATATAAAGAAACGGCTTAAACGAGTAAGAATTATAAAGTAAATTTGAAAATTTGGTTTGCTTGTAAGATTTATATATTTTCGACCAAAATTTACAATTATAAAAATTACTTTACTGTTTTAATTGCATTTACTAAGCATTTTAATTTTTAGATTTCTCGTTCTTGACAATGGGGGCAGATGTGTTCCTAGAAATGTCGAGCAGTATCCAGTTCTTTTAGGGTTTTAAGATTTGTTAGGGTCACTAAACTAGCACTTGCGCTATTTACACCCTGGGGCCAGCGCCGAAGCGGCCTTATTCAAAAAGTCTACAACGGAAGTGGCGTAATAGGAAACAATTTGTCTGATAAATCTTTAATTTGGTTCTACATGGCGTCTGCCAGTTAAGCGTTTATTTTAGTTCCTTCTATTTGATTTCTTCTCATAAGTATTGCTTCTAGATATATGTAAACGCTACATCTATATTTCAGGCTGGGTAATATTGTTGTGCATAAACTTCGTATAAAAACTTATGTATTACTTATAGAGAAGGAGAAAACTGAAAACCACTTTTTTGCTACTATATAACTTTTATTCAATTTAATTCTACTGTCTGCAATTTATCCGACCCAACTCAAAAAGTGGCTATAGTAATAAACAAAAATACTGTTTGTACGATTAGAAGAACCAGGCATACATATTCTTTGGGAAAATTTGTAATGATCCATTGGTGGTAGTCTACAGAAGGACCTTTCAATTTAATATAATGCAATATCCTTTTTATTCGTTTATTAAACGTACGTAAGTGTTTTCATCAAAACTTTGCCTAACGGGCTGGGCAGGATCTTTAACAGTGTACTTTCCCTGCCAGAATAGCTTATTCCGACTAGGGTACTCTGCACTGGCAAGGCTGAAAGCTTTAATTTTCCAACTATGGTACTTTCCATTGGATACCAAAGTTTCCCGGTGTTGACTGCTTCACAGCTTTTTGTACGACAATTTGGTTCTCTGCTTGAAAATTGTTTTGAATTCTCAACAAGAATAATTATTAGTTTATAATTTTTATAATAAGAATTTATATTTGAGTTCCACTGTCTGACTTTTTATGTTTGAGAATGATAATAGGTTTGTTCTAGCAGCGATTTCAGACGGTACAAAGCCATCCGGAGTTTACGCATAGCAATATAAGCGACACTTATATCGCTATGCGCAAACTCCGGATGGCTTTGTACCACTTGAAATCGCTGCTAGAACAAACCTATTATAACGTTTAATATCTGTTTGTCAGTTTGAGCTATACATTTCAGTAGACCTATAGAATGACCCATAAATATTGTGCTTACGTTTCCTTTGGACTGGATGGAGCTGTCTAAAGTACCTAGCTATTTTGCAAAACATAGATAAACCTATTGTTCGTATGATTTATAAGAAATATAACTATTCTTTCTAGTTTATTAATCAAAGTTTACAACTCAACCTTATAAATCGATTTCTTTTTCTGGGGCGTTCTTTTAAGTAATTGATATGATGCGTAAAAGTGTCACCAGATCCTCAACGCCACAAATCTGAGACGGATCATTATATCTAGTATTAGTGTTACTTCTTGAGAAATAAAACCTCATACTTGATCGTATATAAATTAATTCAGAAATACGTATGCTGATATATCAATAAAAAATATATTTATATAGTGACGTGTTGTAAAATAAGCATTAGTGATGAGTTTCTCTCTACCCAATCTAAAGTAATGGTTTTATGTGTAAAACAATTTTCCACTTAAGATATATAAGAAATAAAATTTGCAGTTGCATTTCGTCGCATTAAACACTGGTTTTATACCGCCGAGCTATTCAAATAATGAAATGATTACTATCGCGTGGAAAAAGTTACCGGTAATTTCTTTGATCAGCGGAGCTGTCAGAAAATAATTACAAGCATAGAACTCTTCGTATTAGCAGATGTGCGATCGCACTATTATATTTGCTGCTTACATAACAGTAGGTAACACATTTTATTTTTGTATGAGTCTTATGCAAAAATCGAACTTTTCTATTGCATAGACTGAAACGTTTCTGGAAAAATTTTCTGAGATCGTAAATAAAAAGTAGAAGCACAATTTTCAGTCTCAGTTATTGTATAGACACACACCATTTTACAATTTTAACACGTATATTAGAGACATTATTTTAAATTAATATTTGGGTTTTCCATGAACTATTATAACAACTACTATTTAACGACAATTCGACTAATAACTAACTAAACGAGTCACTTATTTTCGTTTTTTAATATCTCTCTTATACACAGTCATTGGTTCCTTTCAAAGAAATGTTCAACAGTAATCCGCTAACATTGAATCATTCCACTTACGTTGGTATATTTTTTCCATATTTGCAATGTCCTGATGGAATCGTTCTCCATGTTCGTCACATCTCCACAGATTGCTGAGAAGTATTCTAAGTGAGAGTGTGGAAAAAGTATATTTCCACACATAATGCATCCTATATTTTCATTTGATTATAGGAGATTATCTACAATATCAGGATAATTGTCTCCTTTTTTATTTCCTAAGAAATTGGTCACAATCATTCTAAAGGCTTCCAGTGCCTTTTTCCCTCAAGCGCAGCGTCAAATTACGAATCCCTGAGAAGATGTTCTATCTGAGCTCCCACAAAAAAAAACCCTTCTTAATTTTAGCTTCACTTATCCTGGAAAATGTATGCTTTAGAGAATTGAAGGCAGGACCATCTCTATCCAAAGCTTTAACAAAGTTTTTAATTTGGCCACGTTTGATATGTAATGGGGGAAGTAATATTTTATTTGAAGGAACTAAAGGAATGTCCGTAATGTTTTTCACTCCCAGATTGTCTTCTTTTATAGTGATGCAGTTTAGCTCGGCTATCCCACTCGCAGAGAAAAGAGCAGTAGTTTGTGGACCCTAACTACATGATAAGTAAAACAGATACAACATTCAAATCTGCAAAGTCAATCATATTTCTTAAACAGCAGCAATAATAGCTTTACATTGGGGTATGGTTTTTTGCATATACGCGGCATAACTAATTTGAACTGATCGAAGTATATTGCCATTATGTAAATATTTCTCTTTAAGACTTACTTTTGATGAGTCTATAAAAAGTGGCGATTCATGAAGGATGTGTTCTATAGCTAAAGCATTCATTATCACAATCATTTTCTTAGCAGGCCACTAAATTATTTTCCATTTAAAAAAATTCTATAAATAGAAGCCTGTAAATTAGCATCAAGCAAGTTCCACTGTTGTAATCTAGATGCGAACAACTTCACCTTTTATTTTGGTAAATTCAAGTCTCTTATGAAGTCATAACCCAGTTTGTGTTATTCTGTATGATTTCTGGCAAAGAATATTCTATCGTAGTAGAATATTCTTTGTTTCTGGGTATCACAGGGTTCAGGAAGAAAATTTCGATCCTTAGAGGTTGAGAGTTTCACGCCTCTTAAATTTAACCAAGATATGGTAAATACATAAACAACATATGTGTCCGCTTTAATAAGATTTATGGTTTGCAGCAGGAACTGTTTGTATCGTAAAAACCAGAAAATTTTGGCCGCCGTTTTTACTACCAGCAAGTCAAAATCTATAAGACTAAGCTATTTTTATTACCGACCTTTATTTTGTTGACTAGTGATTCAACAATATAGATAAACATTTAAAAGTCCAAACTATTTGGTTTTACTTGTATCTTAATAAATGGCTATTAATAAATGATGTTCTACATACTATAAATAATAAAAACCGCTGTTGGACATTATTTTTACTTTTAAGATAACCAGTATGGTAGCGTGCCGCTGGGTTGTTTTATATAATATCCTGCTATTGGCATTTTCTTTTATTAATTACGCTATTTGTGGTTTAGGAATTATACGTATTTACTGTTCAAAAAACTACATTATTTTTAAAAATAAATATCGGTGTCTGCGCGTCTGTCGGTCTGCCTCATAATATGCTGGTATAAACCAGCTTTAACAAATTTAAATTCGTTAGCCAAACCTTCACAAACTTCCAAGGAAAATTCGTCTGAATGCAAATCCTATCAAATCTGATTATGTTTGCCCCATGTGTGCCAAAATAACTAATAAAAATACAAACTGCACTGCTAGCCATTGACTATTTGATATAATAAACTACATTTACACCACACTTGCTCAAACTAAATGTGTTTTTGACTAAGTTATTATTAGTATCACTGTAAAATGGGATATTTGAAGTGAAGGCCTCTTTTGATACCTTCAGCGCACTTTTTCCTGAATAGTGACTAAGACTGAAATGTCGAGGCATGTAACGCTTGAAGCTGTTTACGCATACGCATGCAAAGCAGTCTTCGTTCGGCTATATTAAACGCCCATTCGTGTAATTTTTAGATATTTCGGATTTTTCGCGAAAATGGTAGAAAGTGAAAATTTTTGATTTGGCACGTCATTAGTCAATACTTAGAGGTAGCCGATGATCAATTGCTTTTTGACTCAGATTTTCCGTTTCCGAGTTATTACGCTAAATGTGCGATTTTTCAAAATTTTGTCGAAAAAAAAATCATTTTTGATAAAATTCTCTGAACACTCTCTGAAATTCTCTGAATATTCTTTTGAAGATCTTCTGAACTATGTTGAATTGGTGAGAATCAGAAAATGGCGAGTATATTTTTGAAAAGGAGGTCACTTTGGGTCGTTCTAGCGCCGAGTTAGTGGCAGAAATCGAAAAAACGAGACGACAGTTCAATAGAGAGTGTCTAGGAGAAAAATTCTCTGGATGCTTACCATTTTTGAAAATGTCGGGACAACAGACTTTTGAGGGAAAATGAAGAAACATCGATTTTAGGTAAAAAAAAATAAGTTTTAATTTCACAGAAAAGCTGATCACCTGACGAGAATCTACGCCAAAAACTTAACAGGAGTTGACACTAACACACTGTGCATCTTTTCAGTCTCTGTAATATATTATTTCGAATAAAAGTTTGCCTAACTGCCAAATTATAAACAATATAATCAGAATTACTGCAACTATATATTAATACCGCATTATTGAGGTTTTCACGTCTGCGTATGGTTTTACGCACATACTGTAATTTTTTCAACTTATTTTACTAACATCAACTCCTCTTTTGTTCTCAAATTTACATATGTTTCCTTCCCGTGCATATCTTTTTCTACGTGCAAAGGAAGACAGATGCTATAAAAATTTCTTTTCAACTATCGAGACCATCTATTTTGCAGGAAGCAAAGAAGTTTACTGTAACTGTATGTAGTGGAAGTGGGATAAGGAAAATATTCTGTCAACATGACATCTGCTCAAACATTTGAATCTTCACTGATATTTTCGAGGCAACCTATATTAAGTACCCCATAGTGATATAAAGCTAAAAATCAGTAAACCAACCTACCCATCTATCTTCAGAAAACTCAAGCTGCCTCCAATTATCTAACTAAATTAATATAAACCTTTGGCAGAATGACATCTTTATCTACCTCTTGGAAACAGCACGAATGATCAATATTGATTTGGTGCTTCAATTAGAATTCAACTATTTGAAGCCTTCAAACACGTTGATCAAGACAGTGACACGGAGACAATAACTCCATAATGCGTCATATATTGAATTCGTCAAACAGTGAAAGCTGTGACCTAGATTTCGGCGTAAAACGTATATTTTGGTGGAAACTATCTTTTCCAGACAGCGTGTGAAAAGCTTACTTTCCACATGGCATGTGAGAAGCATACTTTCGTCAGAAGTTGTTAGTGTGTTTTAAACTATTTCAAGCCAGTTATAAAAACATTAACAGTACACTCACTATATTCCTAATTAAAAAAAATCGAAGGAAGGAACGAGGCGAGTAATAGGCGTACGGAAAAAGGCAATAATAAAAGAAGGGGACATTATGAGAGAAGGAGAATGCAATGTTATATTAGAACACATGAGATATTCAGAAACATACTACACTAAAATGCTAAACACAATATCAAAAGCAATAAAATACTTGAGGAAAAAAAGAACTATTGGAGAATTTCGCTATTTAAGGAGGATTGGTGCGGAGTAATGGACATTGCGAAAGATCTAGAATAATAAGTGTTAAGGAAAATTTAAGCTAATGACCTCTGAACCAAGATAAACAATCACTTGATTGATTTCTCATTGAAGCATTTAGACATATGAGTGTTAGTTAGATATAGCGGACATGCAAACCGTTGAACATAAATCTGTGATGAACTTTTTGTAGATTGCAAGGTCTTTATAACCATTTCAAATAGATGCATACTTTGACTTTAAATAAATTTGTTTGAGACTATATTATTTTTGTTGCAAGTTCAAAAGTTAGGTAGACGTTCATTGTGAGAACAATGCTATTTAGACCACTGCATCATTCTTGCCATCGAGTTTTTCATAAACTGAGAATTTAAACGTTTCCATCAAAATTTATGTGCAATGCCGTAAAATATAAATTATTCAATTTATCTGGTGCGGATTGGGTCGAGAATCGAGATATCACTCATCGTCAGGGATTAAAGGAAAACTTTAATTCAAGAAACCAAAACATCGGCAGGCTATTGCAAATTATTGCTTATTCGTTGTGCATTTCCAATTATATAAAACACGATCTCTTTAAGCATATAAATTCCATGTTTATGAAAATTTAATCCTGTGTTTATGAGATCGTTTTTTATTCAGGACAAGACCTTAACTGAGACCTATCTTATTTAACAATGTTATCCTAAAGAAAATTAATGCACCTTTGTTATCACCCTATCCCATACTTACTTGAAATTATAATTCAATGGAAAATAAATGCTATTTATTATTTAAACATCCAAAATTTATGTCTCCAGTTTATTTTAATTAATTAGGTAATAAAACTAGACTTGACTATGACTCAATCTCTGTCTACTTAGCTATTGGCTAATACTCGATTATACGCCTCCAGGACCCACAACAACGTCAAAGTTTTAAAAGCATAACATTTGGCAATAATATGGGAGAACGGATATTGCTTCGAATGAAGCAGATGGCCATCGAGCATTTTCGATTTTTTTTTACTGTTGAAAAATAGCCTTAAGCTGTATGAAAATATAAAATTATTAATTTTAACTTAACAAATGACCTTTCTCAATTGGCGAAGAGTAAATTAAAAATTTTGAAACCTTAAGAAAAATAATATAACCGTTGCAACGGTTAGCACGGTTAGAAACAAGAATAATGAAAACCTTTCATATAACATATCTGTAGAAAAATTATAGAATTCTAATCGTATATAATGTTTATTGTTCATTTGGATGAATGCTGAGGCCCGTATGTTATCACCATTCCCACAAATGAAATGAATAAAATTCTTGCATCGTAGGCATATATTTGTTCTTATCCATCAAGGATAGAGTTATAAATTTCCTTCAAATGTCTAATTTTTACTGTAGTTCAACTGATGTCATTTCGTAATATCAATAACGTAATTCCACGATATTAAGGAAAATGGAAATTTGACCATATTCTCGTGCAAGCGAACGAAACTTTCGTTCATATCTTTGCAAAGATAATCAAGGCAGTCTTCCTTTCCACTCTGGCTGTTAATCTGACATATATTTTAAGATCTTATCTATTATTCATTTCAATTCGGATATTTTATTTCTTCATGAGTCCATCAACTACTTCTTGATTGGGAAATTTTTGTTTCTCATCATAAAAATTATCTCGAGGAGTCGTAAGTCATGAATTTCCACGCTAGATCCGCACTTTCTCTTGACAACGAGTATCTGGAATCTAGAAATGGTAAGAGGGGCCTTGAAAGGCCACGACATTTAGACCCATTTCACCACCTGTGCGTCCTCCCTAGGTCCACCAATCTGTCTAGGTTATCGCCCAGCCTAGTGTTGTAGAAAAGGCGGTGATGTTGCCCGAGGAGGCTGTTCTGAGAAAAGCCATGGTTGGTCGTCGTTCTCCCAAATTGGATTTCCTTAGTTCCTAAACAACGTCGTGATCACAGAGCAGATGCCCTACTGTTTCGTCCTCCTGTTCACAGTCTCTGCATAGAGGTATCTCGCATAATCTCATTGTATAGAGATTTTTCCTTAGCTGGCAGTGTCCAGTCAGAATTGCCGCAATAATTTGTAGGTTCTTCTTTGACATGACCAGGTATGACATTGCTGCAGACAAATTAAGGAAGTTTAGTAGCTCCCTGGCCAGTCGACAGGTAGTTGTTTCGTCCCATCTTGCCCTAAGGTCTTAATGAGTGATATTTTTTTATCATATGCATCAACGTGGCGATAGGTAGGTTTTTAATTTATCCGCTAATTGGTTACCTTCGCAATGCGCATGTGCTTTAACCCAGCACGGAAATCCTGTTTTTGCGGGCGGCTTCCTTCAGTGGCAGGCAGTTCTCTGTACCTGAACTTAAGCATTGCCGATTTTTCTTTACTCTTGGGCTACCAAACTACGGCACCATAGGCAATCAATCTTGAGTCTTATGATAGCAGTACAGATACACATTACGACCCTGGGTTTATCCCTCAGGTTTTTCCTATGGTTCTGCGGTAATGTTCATGAGAAATGTATGCCCTCTTTAGTCTTCGTTATAAATTAAGATTCCAGGTTAATTTAGCATCGCAGGTGACGTCAAGTTATTTTACCTCAGACGCAAAATATAGTTGTTTGAAAACGAGTGATGCGAATGCTGGACTTGTTCCAAAATTCTGGCAAATTAAGATTTCCTACAGTACATACATCAACGAATGTTTTCACCCAATTCAAAAGATAAAAAATGGAAATTTATGTTGGATAGCATCACTGATATTTAAGATGTATGTTCTTATTGGTAACTAGAAAATATGTCTGCACTGGTTGGATACTTTCAACAGTTGCCAAGGAATTTTATTTTGAACTAAATATCATTAAATGAGTCTGAGGCACATTTAATATTTACTAGCTAATGGTGTCATTACGTTAATTTTTTGAATTTTAGTTCAAATATTCGCTACTAAAAAATAACTGTTCAAGAGTGGGATAACATTTTAATATATCACAATCCCTAGAAATGTTTGCTATTTCTATTTTCGAGTGGTCTAGTTCGAATTTAAATGATGTATCATCTTTCTCTAAATCTTGCTGCTTTGATCTATCTGCTTGATGGGATTTTTTTGGTGAGCTATATTCCTCAATATTAAAAAGTATTCATTTTGCATTATACGATTGCGGATATAACCATCAGATAATCATGCCGAGTCCCGAGACTAATTTGAAATTGCGAACTATGAGTTATTACTAACTTCTTGTAATACGTAAATGAAAGATCTTGCAGAAGGCCTACAAACAAATAATTGTCTCATAACACATTATGAAAAACAATGTGGCTTTCTTAATGGACAGCCTAATGCGCAGATTATTTATTTTGTTCCACGAATTAAACAAACTATGTGCAATTATAATCGTAAATGAGCCGTGGGAAGTACAATTTTACGGTTTTGATGATTCCCGCATATTTGACATGACCATCAGTAACATTAACACTCCACTACGTCTTGACTAAAAAAACAGGTTTGAAGAATTTTTATATTGCTTCATTTGAATTTCGGTAGGCTGAGGACCATCATCTACCTGTAGGTTAGTAGTATGAAGTAGGATATCTACAAACCGGCAGCTAATCGGTAATATTCGATTTAAATATTTTGAAAAAGCTTATTTAAATACGTATAAGTGTTGTGTAGAAAATGAAGATGTAGATAAAATACTGATTCGGATTAATTCTTAAGCTTTCTAAATAACAAATGAAAAATTTAAATTTGAATGTAGCTCTATGAAGGTGGTTAATCTACTGTATTGTATTGAATTTATGTACATATTGAATGCGTTCTTCTGTAATGCAAATCTACTACCTCGCGACACTAAAGCAACCAATTATTTATAGTGATGAAATAATTACTGACATAAATCATTCGTAAAGGAATATCCAAATAAATAGATTGGGCTTCATCTAAAATGAACGCAAGTATATATATTAAGCTTATTTGTTGGCGTATTTCTTTATTATTCTAGGTTTGGGTTAGTATGTGCAAGAGCCCTTAAGTACCATTTGGTGTTAGTAATCGGTGAAGCCAGTAGCTGTTTTATTCATTATCAAATCTGATCTGAAACTCTGGGTCGTCCTAGTGCCAAAAAATTCCGGAGGATCAAAAAAACTGAAGCAACAGTTCGATAGGTAATTTCTAGAAAAAAACTCACTAAAAACATCTCTAATTCAAAAATGTCGGGAAAATTTTACTTTTGATTTCCAAGCAAAGCATTTTTTTTAGAAATGCCAATCACTTGACGAGAATGTGCGCAAAAAACTGTATTAGAAGCCAATTTGTAAATGATGCCTTTTATACAGAGTGAAGCAGTTGAATGGAAACTTGTCGCCATTTAGAATTTTGACACGACACCACTTAATATTTTATTACAGAAAAATCGAATAATCTGAAGCAACCAAGCTTTCTCACAATAAAAGTGCAAATAAGCAGAATACATAAAAAAAACCATGTGTGATTGGAAATGTCACATTGGTCATTTTCAGTTTGAAAAATCTATTTTAAGCATACGTGTCAGTCCATGCGCAGCTAATTTCAACAAATCAATCTCTGATTCGTAAACCTCATGTTTATCGTTCCATCAAAACATGGTTCCCACGTCGGTCTGTTATTTGTTTATTGTTAAATTATGAGAACCTTTTCAAAAAATGGAACTTGTAATTTAAATTTTGATGTGACCGGTATCGTTTGCTGTAGCTTATGCCTCTTCATGGATATGTCTTTTTGTTCCACTGACAAGTAACACTGATGATGCCTCCGGCCGAAAGCGCTCTGTTACGCTAGTTTAAAGGTCCTTTTGGATTAAAATTTTATGCATCGAATACAAAAAGTGTTTCATTTAGTAAATTAAAACCTGCATAAATCACAACAAATTTCCAATATTTCTGATGAATTTTATCTAAGATGTTGAGATTAAATTGTACTTTTAGCTTATCGATGCGTATAGTATTTGTCGTAAGTACGTAGATTTATTTGCACGAAATCTCATTTAAAGATGTGAAAATGGGACTCCAAGAATTTGGAATTTTCTTAAACGAAAATCAACAGTTCCTGCCGAGTTATGAGAGATTTCAAGCTAAAATTATACTTTAAGCGTCGAAGTTGTGGCAAATAATTTCAAAATGTAGAACACAAAAACTTATATTTCATAATAATAACCCCACATCAGTGGTGTAACTATCATACAGCAAATCGGTGAAAAGCCCGGGATCGCGCTATGCTGGAGGCCCAGTCAGTCATCCCAGTAATTAAAAAAGGAACCTATATATTACTACTTCTATAATAATTAACATCTTTTAAATCTCGTGAAAACGATTTAAATAACATTACGTCGGCTAGGGATTCTTTTGAGTCAATTACTAAGCAATACGAAATCCTTGAAAGTGATTTTGTTCAAATTTTTAAGACATTTTTATTGTTTTTGACGTTATTTGTGACAGTGGCAAGACTTGAGAGGTTATTTAGTAAAGTAAAATTAACTCAGTTAAAGACTACTTGAGATAGCAAATGTGTCACTGTTAAGTTTATTAACGAAAATATAATTATTTGTTTTTTACAAAAAAGATTCAATGTTAGTTAGTATTTTATTTACGATAGAATTTCATTTCAATAGAACGCAACTTTAGGTTACAGGTTGAGAGTATTCATTTAAAATGCATAACACTTAAAATGTACATGTACGAATGGGAGGCCATGAATCATGTCCTGGCCCTGAAGCCCCAAGTCTTTTGGGTATGCCACTGTCTGACATTGTTTTCTGTTCTGTCGTGTGGTCTTAGGTACAACTGGTTCATTTATGAAATTTTATAACTAATAATACAACGTTTACGTATTCCCATGTTTTAACAATGATATTACATATATAAGACGTGACCGTTAAAGTTAAAGCCAGTCGTTCACCATCTTCTCAGTCAGCAGCAGCATATAGCGAATAGGAGATCTCATTTTGATCACATATTGTAATGAACATATAGACACTTTTGAGACTTTCCAAGATACATTATCCTAATTTGAAGCAAGTATGTCAGGGCATATAGTTTGTGCTTTTCTGACTCATCTTTTTATAATATTCTAATACAGGAACAAGTAACCAAGGTTTCCAATTTAGAAATGCAGTTCGTTATAATTATGATTAATTAAAAAACTAACACATAAAAGCCCTTGGCTATAAACACGACACATTTTATTCTGAATGAAGTCAGGAAAATGCTGAGATCTGTTGGGTTTGATTTAAATTTTTATTCTGAAGCCCTTCCTTCAAAACCGCATAACAATATACCTTTGAAAACTGAAATAAAGTTTATATTTCAAAAAGGATCATGAATATCTAACAAAATTTAAACTGCAGATCAAAAATGTATTTTAGCATAACTTTATCTAATAGTGCATTCGAATCGCATCCCGATGCATGGTAGATAATTTTGAATAATTTAATATTAAAAGAAATATTTTATATTCGAGAGACTTAAAGCTATGGATGAATGATGCATTAGACAATGCTCGGGCATCACAACAAACTGTCCAAACGGAAGAACATGGATTAAAGATCCAAAACCTTGTCGACAATTTAGTTTAAGGTAAATAAAGAAATAGACCAGCACTTTAGTGGCTTATTATGAGAATAATATACACGTAGTAATTGTGTACACTAAAAACATTAATCTGTTGAATTTTTAAATTTATACTAAATTAGTGATAATGTTGTATGCTTTGGTGGACCCAACATTACTCTAACCTACGGTTTCACCCAAATTGATTTCCAATGCTTAATGTTTAAAAATGGTAGGATTAGTAGGTATATTTGCGTTAAAAAGCAGGAATACAAAAATCAAGAAGAAAATAAAGTGTTCTGTATTGGTCGTAAAAATATTGTATTGAACGCGAAAACAATATCAATTTTTCCGGCTTTATGCCAACATCCCGAAGAGATACTGAATAAATTTCGTCTGTGGCGAAAGCTTGAGTTTTAACAATCGCGTCTCATATATGTAATATTATTGTTGAAGCAGGGCAGCTCGCAAATGTTGTATTATAAGATGTAAGTCAGGTGGAAAAATTGTATGTGATTAAGAACACACGACAGAGGTGAAAACTTCGAAATGTGAAATTAATATCTTGAAATTAAAATATTTTCTTGTGCTTTATATTTTAAAATTACTTATCACAACTCCGGTGTTTAAACTTTAAAGTAAAATTTTCATTTCAACATTTCGTACAAATTTGGCCCCAAACGTTGCTGCTTATCGTTTGGTAAAGCTGAGGAGTCTCCGATCATGGTCCATTTTCCCATTTTCAAATCGATTTAAGTGATAATTCACGTAAATAAATCTACTTACTTACCACAGAAACCATATGCCTAGGTTAGAAGTAAAATTTTACCTCGAAATCCTCTAGAAAATCTACTAGGAATTCTAATTCTAATCACCAAGAATATTAACATCTTCCGAGATTTTAGGCAGTTAGATGTATAAATCTGCATATTTTAATCCAAAGATCATGTCCAAATATTGGAAGGCGTATTCTTTCAAATTTCCCATAATACGTCCAAAGCACAGCTATCCAGACACGTAAAATGGCCAAAATTTTGGATTTTTTTTTCGATTTCCTGCGTGTTTCAATTTATCCCGTATTTTTCATTCTGGAATGGAAAATTGTTAACAATTTTTTTATAGCAAAGGGATCGAAGCTTACGATGCTGTGATTGACTCCAGAAACCAGATAATTACTACAGAACCGGAGAAGTCCATAAAACGCATAATTCAGCGTTGCCGATTGATTGGTGCATACCTATGCATTTTCAGCATATTTTTATCTAATCGCATCTTGATGCATAGTAGATAATTTTAAATAATTTAGTGTTGATTTATTTAATTTTTTACCATTGGATATAAGCATTTAAAAATGCTCTTGGTTAGAGAGGCTGGATGAAACTCTAGATAATGCTCAGGCCTCGAACTTCATGGTTTCCTATCAAAACGGAAGTACAAAGCTGACAGGTCCGATATTGTCGCCAGTCCAGTATAGAGTAAATAAATAAATAATTACTCTTAATATTAGGGTATCAGTGGATACTTGTGGATACTAAAAAGCATTCATATGTTGAATTTTTAATATTAGACCCAATTGGTCTGCTTGCGTGGACCCAACATTAGTCTCTAACTTGTAATTCCTTCCAATTTGATTTCCAGTCCTTGCTGTCTAAGTTATAAATTTGCAAGTTTATGTACTGGAAATAAGAAATATTGTATTGGACGTAAAAGAAAATCATTTTTCCGGATTTATTCTTCTTCCCTAATTATTTCTTTAGCGGCGCATACTGAACTGTGACTGCATTTATGTCATCTTGATCAAAAGTTGCTGTTTCTCAAATAATCGCTGTGGCATAAGAATAAAAAATGCAATGCAAACATCAGAACTTGATGAAATGTGCTTCATGTTTGGTCGAGTTAACAGGCGTTTTGTAGCGGTTCATTTGTCGCCATTTTGGGTGAACACGTGCCTATGTTCGAAGTCAGATGCCTTTAATTGGCCGATCCAAAGCATATGAAACCAAATTTCTTAGTGAATGCCATCCAGCGAAGCCCACACGTAAAGCAGCCGTAGCAGCATAACCTAGATAGACAATAGCTTAAGACAATATTCAGCTCTTTTAATACTTCAAGTTTTAAAGAACTATAACTATCTATATAAGATCGAGTTGTTAATATTGCTACCATGGTATATAAAATACGTTATACCAAAATTCGGACAGATCTGAACCAGAGCCATTTACTTAAAGAATTTAACGCGGTCATTTTAAAAGTTTTCTATACACCGCTAATATGCCACTTCGCTTACTATGCTTCAGGATGTACCACATTATTTTTACAATAATCAAATTGCTGCTGAGAAAATGAAAATACAAGTTTGTATATTGTACATCAGATTTTTGGCGATAAGTTGGATCTCGCAGCCTATCAGACATAAAATATATAAAACGAAAATTCATACTGCATCAGACAGCCGCTCTATCTCCGAACCTCTCGGTGCGGATTACTTTACGAAAACTCTGAAATATGAATATTACATTGGAGCTTCTGATATTGAGGTTTTTAGTGCTCTTGTATTGTAAAGTAGTTTCCATCGAAACCTAATTTTAGATATGAGGGCAAGAAATTCATATATTATTTAATATATTTTATCCAAGGCGTAAATATTCAGCCGGATATTCTGTTCGTAAGGTTGAACTCGTTAAATTTTTCTAGAGCAATATCAAATGATACTCCAAATTATAAATTTTATTAACTTTGTGCAAAATCCCCAAAGGTAAATAAAAACCTGAGTCTAGAGACAGGAGTCGAACCCTTCCTTCCTTCCTCCTTCCTTCCTTAAATTCACTTTTCGCAAGGCCCTCCGCTCGCTTCGCTCGCTACGGGGGTTCAAGAAAAGGAAACTAACCAAGTGCTAACCAAAACTAACCCAAAACATAGCCAAAATCAAGAAAAAAACTGCTTAGAAAAATAACCTTGACAAAACCAGCGGCGTTTGAACTCGGGTCGCCGAAGTGAAGGCTAACCATGCAGACCCCTAGACCATCAGGAGACATACAAAGGAGTGGTTGCATCGCAAACACATGGAAGTAAGGAAGGAAGGAAGAAAGGAGAAAGGCAGAAAGGAAGGTATGAAATGGTTTCGACTACTGTCGCTAGAGTCTCATTAAACAAAAACTTTCTGTGTATTCTATTCGCTATGTTGCTTTGATAGAGTATAGAAATACACACAAATATTTTGTTTGCAAAATTCCTACTATATATGCTATGCTAATAGTCGTTTCGGGATAACTAGGTGAGTTGAAAAATATTGTATACTACTTTTGAGAAAATGGGGAAACTAATGGTATACATTTTCTTAGACAAAAATGTTGGAATTGGAGAAAGTGTATAAAATTATTTTTGAAGAGAGAAATGACTTGCTTATATGTGGTAATAATTCAGCAACCCACCCTGAATTAGATTATGAATAGTTCAAAGCATTTTACAATAAAAATAATATTATTGTAAAAATGTAAGATTTATCAATATCTACCTACTCACTTATAGATTTTTCTCGATCCCTAGTCCCATCATAGTGAAGAAGGAGAAGAGGCAACATTGGTTTAATCTTAATCCAATAAACATTACCAACTGAATATTAGACGAATCATTAAAAATATTGCAGAATTACTGCCAAAGGCAATTTGGCTAATGAAACTGGTAAAAGAAATGCGATTGATATATTTCGAATCTGACATTAACTTATCTATTATTTTAGTACAATATTCTCAGTACACTTCACATTTCAGTCATGTAACATGAACTATTTGTTTTAAAGTTAGCTAAGGAATTACTACTCTATAATGTCCCAAACTAATTCAACTGCAATTAGATAAAAGTGTTATTGCAAGTTCTTGATGAAATAAAGATAAAAAAAACTGTATACATTCAGTATTTTTAATAAAATTCTCCCTGAGAAATCTATTAATATATTATTGCATATTTATGCACATGTAATGTGCGTTTCAAATACTTATAAATAAATGTTTTAAATAGGTATAAATGTAAGGCTGATGTTTTGTAATATTTTGGATACTTAAAACTAATTGCCAAAATTCTAGTTCCAGGTTTCAACTATATCAAGAATCAAAAAAATATTACATACAGAAAACCTTTACATCAAGTCCTCGAATCGATCGTCTATGAATATTGTTGACAAAATTCGTACTGCGCATATTTGCATAAACATTTTTTTAATTATAATTAATATACGACTAAAATATTTAATTATAGACCCAACTTTTATTTCAACCTAAATTGTTATCAGTTTGAATTTCGGAACAGATGCTTATGAGCGCCATTTATGGAGACTAACCTTACGAATTGGTTTATTATAATAAACCTCATATTAAAATCAAATAATTAAATTGGTAGTAAGTTTCATTATTAGTAGATATAGGTTTTTGTTTAAATACCGTAAGATCGGGTGACCTTGATATCAATTTCCCATTCCAATATCCGGTATTTCATTTACGACGCCTTCTTTCTTAAAATGTACTTTCGCACCATTTGGGCTACCACCAGTTGACAAATCTGCTGTTAAGGGTTACCTTATTTTGGAGAAATTATTTGTGCACTATTGTTCGCATAGAAATACAGCAGTATAACTTTGGATATCTAATCGTAACTTATACATTTATTCCCTTTTCTATACTTTCATATTAATATTGAATTAACTGTGTAGTCTATTTGAGGGTATGTTGCTAAGGACTTTGAGATATGCACCGGGGCGTGTTTGATAGAATATTGGGGAGTCTTTGATACATATTAAAGCCGCCTGTGATGTAAAGTTTGTCTTTATAAATATATCTAAGTAGCTAACTTCTTTACTTCTAAATGGTTTGTAAAAACGAAAAAAAAAAAACGTGGACCCCGAACGTACCGAAATTATACCAACACAACTGCACGAAGCGCTCGAAAGTGTTACCGATTAGCCATATTCCGAGATAACGTTAGTAAAGAATACAACATACCATGAAGATCTTACCGCGGAAAATACGGTAATATAGGGAACAGGCTGTATTTACGAAACTTGAGGAAACAGCTGTCCTTAATTCTGCATTCCAATATTGTTACTGGGGATTTTTGCAGGATTTGCTAGAAATTGGTATGGTAGTAAAGAGATACTTAGATGGCTGATGGATACCTGACAATTAAATGCTTTGTTGCAGGTATACATCCAGCTAATAGATTTAATGTATTGAATACAATTCCAGACATCCAGCAAGGTCCAACCCGAGGAATGGACACTACTCTTACAGAATTGTTACGTGAGAAAATATTTGGATATAAAACAGAAACACAACGCCGAAAAATAACAAAACCTTAGATCGCGATAAGAGACAGTATCTTCCAAGATGAAAATATTACAAATAAAGATATAAGATATAATAAAGGGTTCTGAACTGAGTGAGAAAAATAATGACAAGAGAGATGACTTAGAAGAAGCAGAATATCAATATTACGTACAAGAAATTGAACACAAGCGTCAGAGGTGGTAAAAGAAAATGAGATTTAACATTTGGTGTGGAATTTTAAATTTAATGATATTTGAACCTTTTATTTTTGAAGAAAATTTAAGTGGAGAAAGGGACAAATTATCACTAGCGTTTCTGGAAACGGTTCCTTCAGTTATCCTTAATGAAATTTGATATTTGCAGGATGGTGCACCAGTTATGATAAGATATATGAGGAATTATAAAATACATTCGAAGATCATTGAATGGGGACATATGTGCTTTTTTCTGGCCAGCATGAAGCCCGGATCTCTCACCAGCCGATTTCTTTCTTTGCGGATATTTGGAAAACAAGGTGTAACGTAGGAAGTTCCAACTAAATAAAAGTGAAGAATTCTTGCCAAAATATCTATAGAGAAAGCGTAAGAAATTCCGCTCGTCGAGAAATCTTAAAACATATCAATTTGTGTCTGTAAAGAAGAGAACAACTTTTTGAGCAATTTTTAAACTAATTTCTATACGTATTGTTTATGCATACCTAATTTTTTAATTTAATTTGTGTATATATTTTATTGATTAAATTTTGAGTAAAATCTTGATGAATATATTTCACCATTTTGACGTCGTTTCCAGATTGACAGAAAGCTCTATATTGTATACGTAGAACCATGGTAAAACGCAATTATTCGTATCTGTTTACGAACACTTTTGACATTCTGGTGGAAAAGAAATAAGAGTATTACAAACGTGAAATAAAAAGCACCATTCCATTTAAAAATTAGCTTAAAAATGCAGTTTTCGGAAACTGTTGGAAAAATAATGTTTTACAAACTGATTAGGTTAAATGTGGCACCTGTAAAAATTATTATGGCTTAGCTTTCAAATGGACAAAGGTTAATAGTAATAAAAAAGAACCGAGATAAGAGGGGCTGAAATTTCCACGTGGGTCGCACTGTATATTAGTTCAGATGATAGTTTTGGTTAGTTAATACTCTCTCAACCTGAACTATTATTTTTACCACAATACACTAATAGCAACTAAACTAATACAAATCAATTGGAAAAACAATATTTTAACTATCGGCATTATTCAAACTTAAATAAAATGCGTATGCCACTATCTTGATCATATTTGTTCATGAAATTCTAATGAAAAAGTGAGCTTGCTTGAACCAGTGAAATCAATAATATAAATTGGGCGATGTTACGTTCGATGGATAACATTGTGCAACTTGCGCAATCATTTAAATAATTACCCAGAGAATTACCGTTAAAACTGAATATATCTTAATTTCTTTTTCGTTCGCATAATATTATCGGATTAACATTCCTCAATAATAACGATTTATTTTGTAATGCTAGAAAAAATAAAATCCTGCTTGTATGTATGAACTGATGCGGACATTTACAATATAATTAAGTACAATCAGTTCTACGGATGGTGATTTTTGCAAATGCATGCCCTAAGGCATGCTGTTAAGGTCATTTCTAATGAACCTTAAAGCATATTTGTAAAATAAGTATTCCTGCTGCAGTTTTCAACTTAGACATTATATAAATATAATGGTAACATTATGTAATAAATGCTGTAAGTGCGTATTTTTCGAAAGCGAATGAAACTTTACTGCACGTATTATACATAATATTTTGGCAAATTAAGACAATTAAACTTGTATGAGATTTTTCTTTTGAAATGTTATTCAGGATTAATCCATACCATTTCCATATTCTTCGTAACCAAATATATTATTATGTTCACTTTAATTATGAAAAGTTCATACCTAGGCATACTACCGAAAATAAAACTTTTATCTCAAACATTAAAATTAATTATATATGCAGTGCCAATGGATGCCTACAGTTCTCTGCGAGATGTGTGATGCAAAAAAGAAATAAACGAAATTGCCATCCACTGTAACACTATTGGTTAGTTGCTCAACAAACGGTTCATATGCCAAGTTCACTCAACGGTTTTAACGTTTTTTAAAGGCGTGGGTTAAAGAGTTAGCAGGAAGAAGGCGCCACTAAATCTTTAACTAGGAATATATCAATGATTTTTGCACCTTGAATCAGAGCAGGCACTTTTGACACGAACTTACCAAAATAAACATCGGGATTCCAATTAATGCAAGGATTTGAATAAAGCCATTAGCGTTTGGATTTACTAGAGGAGGTAATAGTTCGAAGTAAAGATACCTTCTTGCATTACGGTAACAGTGATTCAGGTTTCTGAAGGAAACGGTTGGATTTGTTTACTGTTAAGTTTCCGAGCTTCTACTCTAATTTTCTTTTTTGGTATTACATGATTTATGCCGCCATTATACACTCACGAACAAAAATATTGCATATTTCCTAATTAAATGATATAACCAAAATCAGGCTATTTCACTAATTGCTTAACGAATCTGTGTATATCTTCAATATGTAATTTATTTTTTTTTTATGGCAGTGGCACACACACTAAAGGGAGACCCTATGGCGCTCGACGAGCGGTGTGTGTGCGAAGATGTTGATTGACACGGCTCTTGAATATTTGTAAGTTGTAATTCGTGGGAAACAGATGTCCTGGGAGTGAGTTCCACAGTGATGCAGTGCGCCAGACAAAGGAGTTCTTGTAAAGCGATGTTCTAGGTGTTTCCAGTTGTACGACGAACTGGTGCGCTCTTGCCGTCTGTCGTGACTGTCTGACAGGAGCTGCCAGGGGCGGGATGAGGCGGACCAAATCCTGGAAACATCTGCCGTGAAAGTATCTGTAAAACAGAGATATGTCGGCTACATGTCTGCGGTGTTCCAGACTATCTAGATTCCGGGTCAACTCCGGGTCGCCGACGAGACGCACAGCTCTCTTCTGAATGGAATCCAGTAGCTTTAGAGTGTGCTTTGGTGCGGCACCCCAGATATGTGAGCAATATTCTAAGCACGGTCTTATTTGCGCTTTGTAGAGCAAGAGCAACTGCTGCGGTGTATAGAGTGTTTTGTTGCGAAATAGCGCACCAAGCTTCTGGGAGGCTGATTTTGCGATGTTAGCAACGTGGTCATGCCAGGACATATTGCTGTTGACCGAGATACCCAGCAGTCCGATTGACGGGGATGAAGGAATAGTCGACCTTGCCATAATGATGTCAGGGCCCGCTGTATTGGCCCTCTCGGTAAACGTGGCTGCTTGGGTCTTTGCTGCATTGAACTGGACCAAATTTCGGTCGCCCCAAGTTTGAACTTTCTCCAGGTCTTGATTAATTGCTGTAATCTGCTCCTGTCTGCGGTGATGAGTCTCAGTCGCTGGTAAGGGTTTTTCTGATCTAAAGTGGGAGACAAGGGTACTGTCATCTGCAAAACTGTAAACAGGATTATTTGTTTCGGTCAGCAGGTCATTAATATAGATGTGGAACAGAGTTGGTGAAAGTATTGCGCCCTGAGGCACGCCCGCGTTGATGGTGAATGTGTCCGAGATGTGTCCATCGACTGCAACGTGCAGAGATCGGCTCTTAAGGAAACTGGCAAGCCAGCTGCAGAGAGAGGCTGGCAGTCCGAAGGACGGTAGTTTGTTGAGCAGTCCGTCATGCCAAACTCTGTCGAATGCCTTTGAAATATCCAACGCAATCGCTCGGGACTCTCCGTAGTTCTCAATTGCCCTACACCATATATGAGTGACATAGGCCAATATATCTCCTGTCGATCTCTCTTTGCGAAAGCCGTATTGATTATCGCTGATTATTTTGTTGTTCTCGAGGTACTTGAGTAGTTGCTGATTGACTACACGTTCCATGACTTTGGAGATTATTGGAAGCAAGGCAATTGGACGATAGTTTGAGGGCGTGGTTTTCTTGCCTTTTTTTGGAACAGGTTGCACTCGAGCGACTTTCCAAGAAGGTGGGTAAATCCCTTTTCCGTAAGACAGAGAAAAAAGCCTGGAAAAACCGGGTGTTAGTTCGTTGGCGCAGTTCTTTAACACGATGGCAGGTATTCCGTCCGGTCCTGATGCCTTTTGCGTATCTAGATTTTTAAGGATTTTACGAATATCACGCTGATGAAATTTGACTTCTGCCATAGTAGTGTTGATGTTCGATATGGTGGGGAGAGTCTTGCCTTGGGGGACGTCTAAGGTAGAGTGCGAAGAAAACATTTTGGCGAGCATGTTTGCTTTTTCCTTGGCTGTAGTCGCCGTTATGCCACGTTCGTCTGTCAAAGGTGGGAGAGACGTTTCTGTAAAGTTGTTACTTACTGCCTTTGCTACCGACCAGAAATTCCTGGAGCCACTGGGGTATTGCAAAAGTTTATTCCTGATCCTTTGATTGTGTTTGTCCTTAGTTTCGTTGATAACACGCTTGCATTCGTTTCTCGCTTCGACAAAATAATTGCGATTTTCAGCGGTCTGATTTTGCTGCCAGTACTTGTAGGCTTGCTGTTTCCTACCCACAGCTCTTTCGCATCTTCTGTCGAACCAGGGCTTTCCTTTTGATGGTAACTTGATGGAATTTGGGATGTATGCTTCCATTCCTGAGAAGATTACTTGCGTGATCTTTTCGCAGCAGACTGACGGGTCGTCAGCGCCAAAGCAGACGTCGAGCCAAGAAAAATCTAGGTAGAACTCCCTTAGATCGTCCCAGTTTGCAGAATTGTAATGCCAGATTTTACGAGGCAATGGTGGATCCTTCTGTATGAGTGGCAATTCACAAACTGTTGTAATAAGTTTGTGGTCGGAAGTACCTAATGGCGGACCAACTGTAACTGTGTATTGGTCAGGATTGGTGGTTAGAAAAAGATCCAGGAGGGCGGCGAATTCGCCCCTCTCTGAGATTCGAGTTGGTTCGTCTACAATTTGAGTATGCCCGCAGCTGATGGCGAATGCTTCAGCCTCTCTACCTTCGTTGTCGGTCTTGTTGTGATGTTTGAGCCAGTTGGTGTTGTGGGCATTGAAGTCTCCCAGAACGATTATTTCTGAACTGGGGTGATCAACCTGTATTGAGTCAAAAGTGGTAGCTAGTGTTGAAAAAAAGGTTTGGTAGGCTCTATCGCTCGGAGGGCGATAGAGACAACATATAAACTTGGTTAATCCCTTGGCGGTGAACTTGAGCCACATGACGTCAAGGTTGTTCGGTTCGAGTGTTTCCTCGCGGTGACATGAAAGGTCGCTTCGGACAAAAAGGCATATTCCGAACTTATGTCTAAATCGGATATGTAAGTCGTAACCAGGATAAGGGTAGTTCACTGTTGTTGTTGTAGAACATACTTGTGTTTCTGTAACGGCTAGTATGTGTGGTCTATTTGCTTGTAGATGTTGGTGTACCGAATTTATGTTTGTATTTAGGCCTCTTATGTTGCAGAAATCAATTCTAAATTGGTTCGGTATCTTTGCTGTTTGTGAAATGCGGAATGAAGGGCTCCCAGGGCCACCCAGCGCCCGGAGATCCGAATGGCCGGGGAGTTTACCTCCGGAATATTTTGATCCCGGAAGCACCATCATGTCCATATTATTTTATTCCTACTGTGGAACCCGGAACCACCAGCGCGGAAACGGAACGTGATTCGGGAAAACCACTTAGCGCCTCCCAGTTCTGGTGGGGTGGTCTTTCACCGGACGATGCGAGTAGGCGTATGCATCTACCACCTAGGGCCGCTTCCACTGGATGCATCGGCCTCAGACTCTTTCCTTTGGTGGTCCCTAGTCTGACAGGGGTAAAAATAGGGTTTGTTGGGTCACTCCCTAGTGATCAGCTCCAGACTTTGTACTTTGGTGTTCTCCAGCCTGGAGGAGAACGATGGGATTTGATGGGCCACATCCCGTGGCAACTCGGAATGGCGGGGGCG
>MU181973.1:493802-521223 GCA_016904865.1 Pissodes strobi
ACTCCCCGTAATCAAACTGCTCTCACCAGTTTGACGTCCCTGCCAGCCATTTTAATTATTTATAAGGTAAAACAGTCCAATGTAACAGATTTAGCAACAGAAATCACAAAGGTTTTAAAGAAAAAAAATAAAGACTTAAAAAAAATATGCAATATTTTTGTCCGTGAGTATATTTCTCTCGGTTGTTGAAATATTTTTGGACGTTTTTTTTCTCATCGAACATTTGTGCTGTTGCAATTTGTTTCATTCACAAAGAAGTATGCTGAATAATAGCTAGCGCGAACTCAACTTAATCTTATTTATTCTAATGTTTATATAGTATTTCAAACCATGTTATTAAACCTTTGCCTTTAAAATCGTACGGTATTGCCATGTGAATAACTTGTGTATGCCATACAATCGGAATTGAAACTTCTTGCGAAATGCCTTCAATAATAGATGTTACTATTTCATAGATTTCTGTTAAAGATTGTTTTCCTTGACTGCCCATTTTAACCTTTAAGTGATCTCGCCCACTTGTAAAATCCCATTATATATTAACAATGTGGTAATACATTGTCCTTTAAATCCTTTGTTCCCAAAAATGAAATATTTAATGCTTTGCCTTATTTTGTTCGTGACTTTATAAATATCTAAAATATTTCACAACACAGTCAGAAACAGTGTTGCCAGATTTTTAAAAATCGTGTCGCCACCCAGGTCGCCACCTTTGTCGCCCAAATCGCATTTGTAGCAAAAGTAGAGATTGGAAAATACTTTTTATACTTTTGAAATATTAAGTAGCTTTTTTTGTTTATTTTTTCCGTACAGGTTCTAGTAGCCCAAAATCGCCTAACCATATAAAATATATTTTTATATATAATTATCATATCCTCTACCTCAACTATAAAAATACGAATTTGCAGAATTGCCTCATCCTGATCATCAGAATTTGGCTCGGATGTCTCGGTAGAGTTAGTTTCATACATTATTTGGGATGTAAACCTATTTAGCGTATATTTAGTTGAACTTAAATTAAACTTGATCATCATAAGGGCATTTAAAAGATTAAGAAGGAGTCAGAAAATAAGTTAGGAACCCTAATTCAATTCTCGAAGAACAAGATGTGCGCAAGTGGTGCCAAATCAGAGAATTAGCTAATTGTTAATTTATCCAAGACTAGCTCGCCTTGCAAAAAATACATCTCTGTTGTAGCCACATCCGCACCTGGTGAGAGGATATTTTCCAAAGCAGAGCTCATAGTCTTAGACAGAAGATCTCGCTTAAAGCCAAATTAAAAAAAAAATGTCTTTAAATGGAACTGTTTATAGAAAATAATTCGTTTATTAGGGTACTAACGTTTATGTTCTTAAAGGATTTTATTTGTTATGAATCACTTTTTTGCTTTTATATATTTACTTTCCGGATTTTAAATATTTATTTATATTTAATATAACTTTATCAAAGCAAACTTTTAAATTAAGTATTTAATGTATAGAGTAAAATTAATATTATTTGGTTTTTATATTTTTATTCTTTTAATATATTTGTATTTGTGCTAGTATGCCTCGCTTGAAAGTTTACATTGTTATTTTTCCATATTTTTCAATATTTGATATTACAAAATAAGTACAAAATAAGTGTTTTATTGGAATTCAATATTCAATAAAACAATAAGCATATCCCAAGTCAATATCCATATAAAAAGTATTGGATATGTGGCTTAATATTCGATACTGTTCAATATTTAAAAGTGTCTAAGTTGCACATCACTAAAATTCACTAAATAAAAACAAAATATGCGAAATAGACAATTGCTTGTCACCTGTGGACTTAAAAAAAACACATTTTTGGGCCCTATATTAGTGTCCTTATCGGATAACCGGTTTGAAGGAGTAAACCAGTAATCCAAGACAAGTATTTTAGGAATTGCCTCAGAAATAGCCCAAATTGCGACAAATCGCCAAATCTGGCAACACTGGTCAGAAATTCGAGTATGGACTATGTCTCAACTAGTTTAAGAAAATATAAACTAACTAACGATGAGTTTACCACCAGGTGTTTGAAACTAGTGTAGTGCGTATTAGCGATTTGGATTAAAATTTACCTAAATTTATTTTTTTTAGCTCAACCAGGGATTTATGTGACTTAAGATAAATAATCAAACGATTTTTTGAAGATTCGAGATTATTGTTTTTTCTTTTAGAATTGATTGATAGTGTCAGCAATTCTTGAGGTAAGAAGCGAGCTCCCAAATTCAACAGAATTCAAAAATATTTTGTGGTGATAAGATAATATGAATTACTATTTTTACTGCTCTTATTGGCACTGTTCTTATGAGTGCAGGAAGCAGTTTCTAGCTGATACCCATAAGCACATTGGCTTTTTTTTTTAACTAACAATTAAATAAAGAAGAAAAAGAAACTCTTAATTGATATTTGTTAGTTGGCAAATTTAAGTACGCATCATAAGCTGATAGATTTTTCTTAAGTTCAATTTTCTAGGTACTTCGTTATTAGTTCTTAGGTACCAAGTCAATGGAAAATCAAACCTTTAATTAACAGTACTTCAGTCATGTGTATGTACCAATCGGTGACTGAAATATTCTACTAATTAATTTCTAAGAAAGTTCACGCAAATGACAATAAAATTACTAACGAATACACGATTTTTATAAACCGCTTTCATCAAATACCCATTGAAGAGATCTCTTTGTTACTAAAGTAGACGTGGATTATCATCTAGTTAAACCTCTTGTTTTAAATAATTCCGTATAAAATATTTTAGGAACTGGTTTCTCTTCATCATGACCTTATTTTTCTTACGAATTATAAATGAAATAATAGTTTATTTTGTGTCGTGGTATTAAATTACAAGTTCAATGCCTTTCTAATGCTTTAATGGAGGTAGGTGGATTGGAGGGGACATACTTACGATTTTTTTCATCAAACGTTATGCAAAATATAATTTTTATTCATTGTAAAAAAAAGGATTCATTTAAAATGTAAAATGAGTTACTGATCACGTCTCCATGACAGAATCAATTAGAATTCAAATATATTAAAATCATCTGTCATTTGGCTTGAATTTTATTATTTAATTCATGAACACCGGCGTGGAAGCAATTATTATCTCATTGTGTGACTCGTGCTCTGCAACCAAATTCTATGATTGTTGCATTGTTGTTAATAAAGTAACTCCTGAGTAATCTTAGTGTTATTTTCTACATACTAAAAATTGTTCGGTTAATTTTATTTTCTTGATCTCTTGTGTGTTTAAGTAATTGGACGCCAATTTGCCACAGTTTTAATTCACAAAGCATTGGTCAATAAACTAATACTCCTCTGTCTTTTTATTAAATCGTATTAGGGAATTTTGCACAATTAAACTAATACTGTATTTTAACTAATAAAATATACCAAATCTTAGTTTGGGTTATATATTTCAAGTCTGAGAAGTCAAAATACTAAGTATCTGATATATCAGAAAAATTGCATAATGCGATTGCAGGACATATGCAAATTACTCACACAGTAGGAAATAAATTTGTCCTACGACCACTTAAGAAAATAAGCAAATAAATAAAAGTAAAAAATAAATTTTTGAAAACAAGCATTTAAGCACTAAAAAGAAGAACATAAATTTTGAAGTAAACCAAACCCATTATTTTGTTAACTCGCGGATGATGTGACAGTATCGCTACATTCCATGCGTGCGTGCGCACCTGCGTGTCATGTCTTCGTGGTGCAACCAATCGTTTCTATGTGCCCTGGTGGTCTAGGGGTTTGCATGATTAGCCTTCACTTCGGCGACTCGAGTTCAAACCCCGTCGGTGTTTTAATTTTTTTTTAGGTTATATTTCTAAACTGTTTTTTTTTTCTTGTTTTTGGGTATGTCTTGGGTTAGATTGGGTTAGCAACTGGTTAGTTTCCTTTTCCTGAGCCCCCGTAGCGAGCGGAGGGCCATTCGAAAAGTGAAATATGGCGCGATACTGTCACAGCATCCGCGAGTATTTTGTTACATTAAACATTTTATATGATATAAAAGCTTGTCGCGAGATTTTCCTGTTTAAATTTCTCGCGACAAGCTTTTATATCATATAAAAATGTTTAATGTAATAAAATAATGGGTTTGATCTACTTCAAAATTTATTTTCTTCTTTTTAGCGCATTTAAATAAAAGCCTGTTTTTAAAAATTTATTTTTTACTTTTATTTATTTTTTACTTTTTAGTAGGTATTATGGTATAGCAAAATCACAAATTTAGTAAATATTATATTTTTATTTATAAAACTTAGAGTCGTAGTATATAATAAAAGCCATTTTGAATCAGCCATTTTGAATTTTCAATATCTAATAAAAAAATTATATTCCTTATCCCTAAAAACCCCCTAATACCAATTTAAAACCAAATCGGACATTCTTTAAGTAGTGCCTTCACCACTAACCATTAAAGGGAGGTGGGAAGTGTAAGCAACACCACTGTCTTCATAAGAATAAATAATGGCAACACCATAGTTTTATATTTTCATTTGAACTACAAACGCATCCCAAATTTGAAGCCAATTGGATATGTAGAAGTCAGCTAAAATTGACTTGCAACATTTAACTCAAAATCGGCCATGTTGAATCCGCCATTTTAAATTTTCAGAATGAGATAAAAAAATCAAGTTTCTTTTCCCCAAGAACCCCCATGTACCAATTTTAAACGAAATCGGACATACTTTAAGTAGTGCCCCCTACTCTACCCTTGAAAAGGAGGGGGGAGTGTAAGCAAGGCCATAGTTTTATATTTTCATTTGAACTACAAACGCATATCAAATTTGAATCCAATTGGATGTGTAGAAGTCAGCTAAAATTGACATTCATCATTTAACCCAATATCGGCCATGTTGAATCCGCCATTTTGAATTTTCAAAATCTGATAGAAAATTCATATTCCTTGTCCTCAAAAACCCACATATACCAATTTTTAAATGAAATCAGACATACTTTAAGTAGTGCCTCCTCCCCTACCCCCGAAGGTGTAAACTTAACAACATTATAATATTGTATTGTCATCGGAACTATAAACGTGTACCAAATTTCAAGTCAATAGGACATTTAGAAGTAGTTCTAATTCAGCTTGCAAGATTTGATTACAGACAGATCCACAGGTGAAAATAAATAAAAGCTTGTAATAAAAACACAGTTAACTTGGCTAGAAAATGCCTAATATCACAAGGGTGAGGCACGAGGAAGCTAGAGCGGCCATGAGATTGACTGATGCACGGATGTGGAGCGACAACGACTCCTGCCAGGACCATTGTGGTCTGGGGACCTAGCCTTTCTGGGTATGCCAGGTGACGCGATGATTCCTGAGATAGGTTTTCCCGAGGGGCTGAACTTCCTCTTCCCTACAAAGGAGGATTGGACGGAGGGAAGGTCGGGAACCTGGGATAAGCTAGTCTGATTCACAGACGGGTCCAGATTGGGAACACTGTTCGGAGCTGGAGCGTTGTGAGGCCCTGGGGCGGGAACTATGCACCTCACTGGGCGAGTACACTACGGTTTTCCAAGCGGAAATTTTTGCGATCATGATGGGGGCGTGGGAGTCGTTAAGGCTCAATTTTGATGGCGGGAGGATTTTCTTCTGTTCCGACAGCAAGGCCGCATTCATGGCGTTGAAGTCGGTCCACACGCGCTCTTTGTTGGTAAGAGAGTGTAGAAGCTGGCTGATTGAACTTACAAAGCATAAAAAGGTTACGCTGGTCTGGGTACAGGGACACTCGGGTGTACCGGGAAACGAGGCCGCTGATGCCTTAGCCAGAGAACGCTCCGCACGCAGATACTTGGGGCCTGATCCCTGTGGATGGAGGGTGGGGCGGAGGAGGTATGGCGGACGGCTCCGGGGATGTGACAGACGAGGCTCATGGTACATGGGCCCACGAAGAGTTTCGCCAGGGGGCTGTTGTGCCCACCTAGGAACGAGTGGAGGGCCCTGGTAGGATTCTACACAGGGCACTGTAGGCTTAGACGGCACCTGACCAATGCTAAGAATTGCAGAGGAGGGGGAGTGTAGGTGGTGCATGGAGGACGACGG
Source organism: Pissodes strobi (assembly GCA_016904865.1). Taxonomy (NCBI): domain Eukaryota; kingdom Metazoa; phylum Arthropoda; class Insecta; order Coleoptera; family Curculionidae; genus Pissodes; species Pissodes strobi. Next base: position 499,863 of record MU181973.1, read on the forward strand.
GACCCCATACCATCTACTTACGGAATGTCCCGCCTTCGCGTGGACATGATTCAGAATCTTTGGCGTGACGGCGATTGAGCCAGATTCAGTGCGTCGTGTTAGTCTGAAGGAGATGCGGGCTTTCTTAAGGAGGACCGGCGTCCTGGAGGTTCTCTAATACGGGCTGGGAGCACAAAGGTCCCAATTGGTGGCCTAAGTGTAATGCCCGCTAGGGGCCACCCATTCTGATTCTGATACTGATACTGATACAAGGAGTCAAAAAGAAGAAAATCAAGAAAATAATTACATAGACAAATTAGAGAAATAAATTGTAAATAGAAACATAATGATAATAATTATGATTACTAATTATATCTGGTGATTGCAATGCAACAATGATCGTGGGATCAATATTTAAACACTACCAAATCTTTATTTTCGATAGTGTTTAGTTCATATTAAATCTAATAAATTTTATTTCTATGCACCACTATGCAAGATGCTACACATAATAATCAGAACATTAGAACTCTTTTTCATAGGCTACATAAATCAAAAACTGTTGAAAATTATTGCGGTCTAGTACTTTTCAAATTGATATCTGTTAGGTTGTTCGATAATACGTTTGCGTGATATTTTAGTCCTATATTAATTTCTGACTTATTATATAATCCTCTTCTGTCTATAAGCGTTAATACACAAACAAATATTTGTATTTCAAAGACAAAACAGAACTACAACTATTCAATGTTTTTAGAAACTGGAAATGTTTTCACCTTTTAAATAATGAAGTCATAGGAAACGCTACTGTATCATAAAGTACTATTATTACAAGCAAAAAATATAGCTTTCTCCTTAATACTAAGTGAGTATAAATCATTAAAATATAACACAAAAATTATAGGGCCCAGTATAAATAATAAGTAATATTTGAAGAGAAATTCAAGTTGGAAAATTCTATATCTGAATGTAATCGATAGAAATTTGCCACGAGAAATGTATCACCACTATTTTTATTTATTAATGGAACACGTTAAATCTGACATATATTATTCATTTGCGTGAACGATTTCAATAGACGACTTAGTTCTGAGATCATCATTAACCAAGATCTATTATGATGAGTGTAACTGCTTCTCAGGAAAGCCCATTGATGACTAGCGAATTGTTTATTAGAGTTGAGAAAAATAGGTAGGCGTATTAAAAGCACCGACAAAGTCCAAAGATAATTAGTTAATTTTTGACGTATCAATAAAGATTCGCATAAGATTATTTAAGCATATTACCCCATTGGGTATGGGAAGAAAATACCCCAAAATATGTAGAAACTGATGATTAATACCTTGGAATTTTCTATTTATTGGTTACGACATATATCAAAGGAATTTAAAACAGTCTAAGTGAATTTGTTTTTTCTTCATTTTTCGTTTTACATCTAGGCCAAGACCACCCTAAATTCAAATTGTCCAAAATATGGACTCATGTTTTGCTATAAAAATATTTTATGGCTATTATTCAATAAAGTATACCTCTAGCAGTGGTGCTTTATCGAGTTCCTTATTTAAATTGCAGAATTTCAACCAATGATAAGGTCCCTTCAGCTAAAGCTTATCAGATTCTCGATCAATGTTTCGTATCTTTGTAAAAAGCTTTTCTCCACTACCGCCCATATTTCTCAATATGGACTCTCCACTTTTGGTATATCAGTATCAAGTAGAACTATGATAATATTTTGTAATATTCCTTGCTCTTCTATAAAATACATGGCTTCCCAACATGTTGGCAACCATTCTTCCTTAAACAATTCTTGTGTCTGCAGCTCCACATAATTCAACCAATGTTTATCCGTTCCACTCTCGCAGGTATGGTAGCCAATGCGGTTGCCTTCGGCTCCTTTACGACTGAGAGAATCTTTTCAAATTTCTTTATTTGCTATGGGATGGTTTCGTTGGTATCAGGGGAGATATTTTAGGCATACCTTTAGGTACCTTTATTGAACGAATAGATCAACATTGCCTTTTCATGGGAAAAAACAATAGGTACATCTAAAATGAATCTTCGACAATTTCAAATGTGTTGATATTATTAGGATTCATGTTCACAATCTTCTGGATGCTAAGGCACTTGCCGCGTTTTTTATTTTCTTATACTGCTCGGCTAAATAGAGATTGGAGGCTTTGAATCAGCCAACAATACTCTCAATCTCTTTAAATTTCTTTATCTGCTATGGGATGGTTTCGTTGGTAACATGGAAGATATAAAAATTTCTGGGCATACGACGCGACATTTACTTTCCCCTTTTAAGTTTATATTAATTATCTGGCAGGGAGTAATCTTAGTTGCAGATGGCATCACCGTTCTCCATATTTATCGAAATTTTAATGTTGCCGGGGTAATGCTGGAGCACGCTCAGACAAATTAATCTAATTGGCTTATAGTTAACCTTTGGGGAGCTAACCGAGGCGAGCTACTTCATATTTTAAAAGCTTCAACTCTCTTCTCTCCTTATATGCGTCTATGCTTCTACTACATCTAGCAGCACTAAGAATACATACGACATGCATAGTTTAAATTTTAAGATAACATTCTTGAACAAATAAATAAACATTGCCTTTTCATGTGTAAAATCATATGTACCATCTAAAATGGATCCTCCTCAGATTTAAATGCACGAATATTAGTAGGACTCTTGTTCACAATCTTCTGGATGCTAAGGCACTTGCCGATTTTTTTATTTTCTTTTGTTCGGCATAGCAGATATTAACGCTTACATTATCTTCCTTATCGAATATGTTTGCAAACATTTTAAGACCTCTTTAGCGTGTTCCAGACGACTGTAGTAAGATACTTGTCGAAGTTTGCTGTTAAACATTAACAAGCGCTTCTTTGGAGTCTGGAAAACACATGAATAAATCGCGGGTGCCTTGAGTAAGCTTTTGCATGCTAAGAAAAGCTTTGCGTGTTCTTAAATAGTTTCTAAGTCCGATATGTGTTTCGGTGAGATTTTATCCAAAAGTGGATATATTCTATAGTGTCTTATATGGAAAATTATTTTCAGGATGTGACCCTCATCGAGCTAATTACTCCTGTAACCTTCCTGGTACCTTCTCAAGTTGGACTGACATTATCCAATAATCTGATACATTTCACGTGTATATTTTGTTAGATAGAAATATTAGATTTCAATATACATATTTAGTGGTTCCCCATGATTTCATCAGCTCCTGATCGTTTACTACGTATTCTACGCATTCCCTGTCCGTTTCTGCAGACATTTGTCAATTCGTCTCATGTGTGGTCGGTGTACCCTCTAATATGTACGACTAGTACGACAGCAAAATCATTTCACAAACCAGTTTCGAATGCAAAAATCCACTTGTCTCTCATTCCTGTCAGTAAGCCTTCATGTATACAATCAATCACTACATAACTACTTGAAATTGAATTTGCGCCTTCGTCGGAAAGCACTTGAATGTACATACAGGGTGGCAATTTAATAATTAAGCTTTATATCTGAAACTAATAAGAATATTAAAAATAGCAACAATATTTCGATGATAATAACGGGGATTCAGAATCATATCACTGCTTACATTGGCAGCCCATTAAAAAAAATCTATTCAATTGCAGGATAACACTAATTTATCATCTTTGAGCATATTTAGGTACTACTTGATCTCGTAGAGATGAGATCTATAAGAATGGGTCGTAATTTTGCATTGTATGTTCGCATTTTAATTGAATATCAATTTTGTTGGAATGATAGATAAATAGACATTATTTGACAAACACTTTTAGAAGTACTTTGGAATGAAAGCTTTTTATAAATAATGGTCTTTAATGGCTTCGTTTATTAAAATAGTAATAATACTTCGAACTTCGAATATATGGGTTACTAAAACTAAGTGTTATACTTGGTGAGAACTCACTTTTAACAAAAATTCGCATAAAATAATTTGATTCTTTAATTGAATAATTATATTTATGCAAATTAAAAATAAATTTTGCATATATTTTATGTTACTTTTTGTAATATACTTAAAAGATATATGCACACTTAAGTCGCTCATCTTATTGAGCATACTGTTCTGAATTCATAACATTTGGAAAATATAAATACACAACAAAACAAAAAGTTCCATACGGACGAAATTAGTCACTTAATAGAGACCTGTTTTATTAAAAAAAAAACTGTTTAAATGCTTATTTTATGCCTCGATGTTGACGGTGCGCCGCTTAGCAACAGGTTGAAAAAGTGAGAGACAAGCGCGCAAAGCCAAAATTTTATACTTAAAGTACATGACACATAACTATTGGCCGTATCTGTCTTATTAACTAGCCGATAAATGACTTTAGGTCTAATAATATCTCTTATCGGCCTGCTCTCACTCTTTTCCTAATTTAGTTTAGTAATCCCAACTAACCCAAACTAGAAGGAAGTGAATATTTTATGCTACTGCATTGGTAATTATTTAATTTAATCTTATATTGAGTCTACCTACGTGAACTATACACTTTTGCTAAAATTCGCTATAAGCCCCATATCAGTGAACTGTTGAATTGATTTATTTAACTGTAATTTGCAACTTTAACTTTTCGCCTGAAGGCAGGCCCTGAAGTGAGTTCAATTCGTGTTCACCTGTAAATAATTACCGGCCTTACATGAATATATTCACATCATAGGTTAATTCATTAACGTAGCATATCTCTATTAACTTTTTTTAATATAAAGATATTATGGATGACATGTGATTAATTTAGAATAATTTTAGTTAAGTAAAATAATTCCTATGTATGGAGCTGCGTGATTGACTGGGTCTAGTGCAGAACTTTAATAATTCAGCATTTAGTTAGAACTATTTCAAAATAGGAATTGGGCAATATTACAGTTGTAAGACTCAGATTAAGACTTAATAATCCGATAAGTCAGATTATATATATTTTGGAGAATCTCATCATTATTTTGTGGGTGATACCATAACCTCAACTTATTTTTTGTTCTGATTAATTGTTTTAATACAGTTACGTCTGTGTAAGTTCTTCAAAATTAAATAAACAATTTAATTGGAATCTTGATGTTTAGTTTGGCAAGCTCTAGTCAGGAAAGGTCTTAATTCGTATATCTTATCTTCAGTTATCTCGACGTTCTTATATAGGGTATTTATTCAAAAGTTTATTACCCTAGTTTCAATGATCAAGAATCAAAAAAATTTAGTGACGCCTTCACTTAGCTGACGAGTCATAGATCCAAGCCTTTAATTTTTTTTGAAACCGCTGATTAAACCTGGCATATGGACCACTTGTATTAATAGTGTTACAAGCCCCCCCATTTTTTTAAAGAAATTCAATAATTAAACTCGTGTGTTTACTAAGAGTAGCAATATGTTTTATAGAATTCAATCTTACGTATCAGCGAATAACACGCCCATAAAGAGGAAGGCTTACAACTTACAAGCATTGGGTAAACAATTAAGTATGATAATAATACCTTCATATTTTCGAAATTGCGAATCATCTTTTATGGGCTCTATTATTCATATTTGACAAAGGTCATCTCGTATTTGGACTTGGATTTCTCTGGTAGCGGAGCGAAAATAGCTTTTAAAGCTTACTCCTCAAAACTAGATATGAATTCTCAGAATCACTCATTTTGTAGCGAGAAAATGCAAGAAAACTTTAAACGTCAAAGTGAATTATTTTTTGTTTATTGTAGATAATAAACGAAGCGTTTCCACCAATTTTTTAAAACCTACACTTCAAATTATTAGCATCAATATTCAGGTTTCTCCAATAAATCATACCGTTTATTTTCACTTTTATACAATATGAGTGTGATATTGTTTATTAACTTAATTATGCGATTCTTTAACTCTTACTATGCATGTGTTAATAAAGGTCATATCTCACTTATATAGTAAATGACTACCTATTATCAGTTTAAAACATTCGTTTAAAATATGTCTAGGTCTAAAATTACTCACTTGATTGTAACTGTATGTAAATTTATTTTATTTTATGCTACTCGGTGTGTAATTCTTATTATTTTAGCAATTCGCAATTTTATTTTTGTCAAGAATATACCACACGTGCACAAATTAAGTACTTTTGACATAAATTTATTTATCACTTTGACACATTCATTAAAATTTTGAACCCATAACAATTGGATCTATTTAATGCATATAATTGTAGCTCTATGTAGTAGCGCAATAATCCTACTCTATTATTTCAATTATTATATTAGTATCAGTTTAGGTTTTAATATACTGCTGACAATTGGCAATTTTATTATTGATATGAAGAGACCACACGCATACAAATTGCAAGCCACTCTTGTCTCTTTAAACAAAAGGAAAGTGTAAATCACTAAAAGCATGCTTAAAGCTGTCACTTGATATTTTAATAGAAACAGCCATATTAAGAGCCTATAAAATTTATTTTGTACCCTGTTATTTTAAATTGGGTTTAGTGTTGCGTTTGTTTGTTGACAGCTAGTTAAATATAATTGTCCTGGTGCAGTAAGAGTAATATAATTAGCTCTAATTATTATTGGCTTTTCTGTTAACTGCCACATTATTGAATATGTATTTGATATGCTCGCGTGAATAGCTTGGCTATTAATTATGGTCTGTTTCCATTCCATAAAAAGTTATTTATAACGAAGTAATAAAAACTCAAAAAATCATATAACGCAGTAATATTTTATTAATATTATTTCAACAAGATGATGCAGATATAAAAACTTATACATTCCAGACAAAAAGGAATATTTTTTTACTTGCACTGCTTCAATGGGCTGGATTCAATTTGGTTTGCATCATGCTTGGTAGTCAAACTTTTTGGGTAGGATTATGTTAGAGCTTCAATAAACGATAAGACTGGCGATACTAACGAAGCCAAGAAAAGTTTAAATACGCTTACCATTGAACTGCTTAGCGACACGTCGGCTCAGGTGTAGTAGCTACGCAGCGATTCTTCGCAGCTAGTATTACCACGGGATAAATAAGTATAAGTGCACTGGAATCACTGGAGGCAAATTTTCAATTTTATCGACAGCGTTTGGCGGATCAATCTGGTTCGTGGACCACGATGGAACTGCTACAAGGGACAGAGAGTGTGCAAACGCCCTGAGATTGTGTACTGTCGCGTCGCGTTGTCTTATAATAACCGAGGAAAGCGCATCTGCGAATACTTTTTGAATCTCTCCGGAACGTTGGGCTCGACAGACTGCTCGCTGCTGCAGGTGTCCGGCGGCTTTTGCGTTTAATGTAAAAACATGAAAATGATTTTGCTGAATGGGTCTACTCGATATTGTTTGTACTCTGGTATTACCGCATTCACCTCATCTCTGTTCGACAAGGGCTTGCTGAGCAACAACATCCCGGTTTTGCTGACCAGCACAACGAACACATGCCGCATGCAGCTTCAAATAAAAAGGTGCTTCATTGCCATCAATAATGTGAAAATCTTCGCCAGGTTCCTGCAAATATTTAGCAACATTCTGCTGTATGAATCTTGCTAATATAAGGGTACACAATCGCTCAGTTTTAACAAGCATTCTATTTTAGCGCGGTTATCAAGCAAGGTGCGTTATTTGCTCTTGATTTCTTATGAGGCACCAATAACCATGGAGCGATACCATATCCGTCATCCCATATACGCTCCATTATTATTTCCAGGAAAAAATGCATGAACTTCGGCATTTCTCCAAAGTTTGCTGCCATGTACGCTTCCTGGCCATGATGCATCCACAGATGTAAAAATTCCTTTAGAACGGTTGAAATATTCTTCCCCGCATTTTTTTTGGTTCATTAATATATTATAAGATACAATATACCGCTCCTTTTACCCCAGGTATCGTCCACCCATCTTTAGCTAATTCATTTTCACGAAAAAAATATGTTCCTTCGACACAATGTTTTATGGAACTTTTGTAATTACATTTGGCACGGTTGTTTGATAAAGCCCGATGTCTACACCAACTCCTTGTGGAAACCCAGGATTACCTAGAGTCCTTACGTAATTTGATAAAGCTGCTCCCCTCGTTTCAATATTGTTTCCTAAGACCTCATTAGCTATCCTTTCAACATTGTTTGTTTACATTGCAGCTAAAATTTCAAATGCTTAACAGTAGATAGATATCTAAAATAATTGTCTTACCGAAATACATCCCCATACTACCGAACATTAACAACAATAGACTAGAAGGTCCCCGCTCAGTCGTCACTTTTGATGTAGCGCTTACAAAAATGCGAGACGCCAGACTTCCACGAAGGGGGGTGAAATGTGGCACGAGCGGTTAACTAGCATTTCATCAGGTTCTGCGACTGGGCAAGGAGGAAAATGCTAGGGGCAAGGCTGAGAGTGAACCTTCTAATCTATTGTTAATGTTCGGTGTAGTTTTTAAGAAGCTACTCATAAAGCAACTTTACATCAGGTACTTCCCTGATGTAAAGTTGCTTTATGAGTAGCTTCTTAAAAACTACACCGAACACTCCCAAATGGAGGACATACTAGGCAGAATTAGTAATTACTGCAATATTAACCTCTATATATCGCAGTAAATAAAGCAAAGTATAAAGTAATAATTGCTCCCTACTTACTTTAGTCTTACTTTAAGAATTATGTGAGTACATGCAATAATTTTTGGTGTTTACTTGAAAAGAAAACTACAAAATGGAGTATTTCCTTGAAGTACAAGTAAATACTCTTTTTAATTAATTAATATTATCGCGCCGAGCACTTAGTCAACTATTTGAAGAAGAATTTTCTAGAGATTGTCAGGTAATACTAATCATCTTAACTGGTCAAAAGTATGCGCCCAGTTCATTTTAATTCAATAATAAATCTGTTATTTTCAATTGCCTCTAACTTTTTATGTCATTTGGGTTCTTGATCTTAAATAGCCCTGCCTAAAGTTATGCTCAATGTCTAAGAAGAAGATTGAGTTTTAGAAAGAAGATTCAGATATTTAGAATGCTTGACGAGTGTAATATTTCACAAAGTGTCTGCTAAATAACTGTTCCTGCTTATAGGAGTAATATGAATATTATTTGATAAATTAACTACACTGAGTTCTTTAAGCTTTGCCATTTCTAAACGAATGATCCGATTTACGATTTTTTTCATGTTGTAAATTATGTCTTCTTTTATCAAAACCAGTACCATCGATAGTTTTTCAGATTCTTCAAAAAGGGAAAGTGGAAAATATGAAGGTTCGGCGCTTGTTTTTTTTTTCAAAACTTTAGTCTTCTCCATACAGTTTTTCATCTATCTACCATGTTAAACCAATAAAACATTTGCGCACTCTTGGTTATTCTAGTGGCCTCAGGTAACACAAACTGAAGCCGGGAAGCACGACGCCGACGTTGGGACAATAATTTTGAAAGTTTTGAAAGCTTTCCAGCTTTTAAGTTTACCTTATTATGTCGCATATATATGATCGTTTCTTATTGTACAATGCGAATTTGGTGAAGATCACGTTTAACGTCTTGTTTTCGTAAAATTTGTAGTCTAATAGAGCGGTCATATAATATGTGGGATTTTTTTTCTTGTGCGACCGGAGATATTTAACTATAATTTGACCAAAGAGTGCAGAAGCTCTAATGGTAGGTCAGCTATGATGTGGTATAGTATATCTATGGAAAGCCGTAAAGATTATCTTGTTAAAGAAACGTACAGTCCTGCAATAGCAATAATATGTAACTTCGCAAATATACATAGACGATATTTTAAGGCCACGAGTAGTACTTTCTGCTCAGTTGTTCCGCAATAACTTTATTCTTATACAAGATATCGCAAGACCCCATGCAGCTGCAGTACTATAAAATTTTGCAAATAATTCAAATGCCACTGTACTTGGTTGGCTCGCTTGAAGCCTGGATATGGACCTGATTGAACATATATGGGATGGATTGAGAAAATCTCTTAGATCTCGCGAGAGGTCTTCTGTGAATATAACAAATGCCTTCATAGAAGACTTACTTCAAAAAAAAATTGGAAACTTAATGGTATGTAATGTTGATTAGAAGCTTTAACAGTTACTCAAGGCAGTAATATAAGATATTATTTGATTGTTAAAAAAGTTTATGCCGTATTTCTACGATTTTTTTTATTTTTATTTTTGCCTCTTAAATAAGTTAATAAAATATCCCTCTTTACGCAATTTAAACAAATAATCTTTTCTGATTCGATGTGATTTTACTTAGACTAACCTCGAGACTATCCTCAATCAACCATATTCAGCCAGGTGCTTCTTTTTAAATTAATATTTAATCTGTAGGACATAAAGGTATGATAAAAATACAAAGTTTTAATAAAAACGTAATATCGCAAAAAAAATAATAGATAAAAGAAAAATCAACGAAAAAATACAAATATTTGTAAAAGGGAATGCGAATTATTTTTGTAAAACAGATCATTTTACACATTCTGTAAAAATATACCTTCAATTTTTGTCGCCTAACTTTTCTGCTAAATATGAAAACACTACGGACGTTACTGGCTAGACGATCAAAAAATAATCACAAATTAGTCCCATCGCATCGTTCAGAAATGGAAAGCTTCAAAGTTGCATTCAAAACTATAAGAATGCGTCACTTGGTGCGTCACTTTTATGGAACTGAGTGTATTAAGGATGGCTTAAATTGTAATATATGGACATCTGATTGATCCTTGATCCCTGCATGTTGACAGTTGAGTTCAGCGTAAATCAGTTAGTGGACAAATTTACGCTTAAGGCTGCTCCAAAATCTCTGAATACTTTAATATAAGGAGCACGAAAACAATAAATATCAAATTTTTAAAATTCTAAGTAGAATACTTCTGGGGATACACAGTGTATATATTTTGTAAATTTCAATCGGCAATTAAAATAATGTACTGAATATTGTTGTGGGACAAGTTACGACTTCACTTGTCACAATTAGATTTCCCATTAAGGTTAACGATAATCCATCAGTATTTGTGTCAATTTTTATTAAAACAACAACTTAATTTGCCTTGTACAATTTTACAATTAGTAAACCTTTGAATCTGTGCATACTGATTAACAAATATGTCTTAGAGGCATTTGCTATAATAAGTTGTCTGGTAGTTTTATAAACAAGGTTATTTAACTTGCCCATATGTTTCCTATAAAATGTGGGCAACCATATTGGAATATTTAAATATTACATGGATTATTTAAACTTTCAGCTGATTGTTGAGAAAATTAGGCAAGGAACTTCATTATTATAGATCAAAATTTGTGTGGAAAATTCATTTACATTTTAAATTTATTGCAGAAATTGTAATCGTAATTTTATATTGTTTCGTGTAATATGGTAAATGCAAGTGAGCACCTTGAAATAGTTTAATGGTTATCAATAATAAAAATCGCTACACAGCTGAGGTATACCACTAGTTGACCGAGATCTAACCGAAATCAAGACTCAAGCAAAAGTCGCAGGATTAGAGTCGTTTTTCAGCCAGTATTTATTATCGTGTAGAATTCACTGAATTTAGCTCATTGCGGTCGAGTTTATTATTTAGGTAAAGTGGCAACCCTGAACGCTTTGGTCACTTCGGACTTAATTCGTTCTAAATAATCGTGCTTTTATTCATTTTGGCAACAAAATTATGCATATGTACGTTATATTATTTATATATGTGGATCCAGTTCCAATATAAAATGAAAATTCCGAGTTTTTATTTTTTATTATTTTCTTGGAGTACGTAAACTTTATACCTTACTATACTAATTTTAAAGTGACTCGGCTGAACACTCGTCTAAATATAAGTTTTATCTTGCACCTTGTGAATCAGATAAACTCATTCGAGCCTTGATTCGCATCACTATAAGTAATAATATTTAAATTTAAGAAAAATTTCAACTGACCGAATGGTATTTCAAACATTGTTAGAATCTGCAACAAAAATAAAAATGTAATATATTTTTACCTATTATAGAACAATATGTGATTATTGTGACACAAGTGATACTTTCACTAACGTAATGCGATATAATATGTAACATAAAACCCGAACTACAGGCAAGAATAATAAACTATCCCTTCAGTGAATACGAGGACACGCGGGGATAGAAGGCAACGAAAAAGCAGACCAATTGGCAAAACAGAAGCACAAAGTCCGAGTTTAGGACCGGAACCCTTCTGTGGCAGAGGGGTGCGCACCTACAAGGAAGAGTTCAGAAAAGAATAGCGAACCAAATGGATCAGTCTATGGGAACGTCTTCCAGAGTTAAGGCAATCAAAGATGTTGCTAGGGACCCCTCATCCAGGAAGATCAAAAAACCTTATAACACTGTACGAACAATCTCCGCATCCTTACCGGCTTCCTTACGGGCCACTGTCGGTTAGGAAGGCACCTGGAGAGAATAAAAATTAAAAACAAAGACAGTTGCCGGTTCTGTGAGGAGCGGGAGGAAACCCCGGGACACCTCACGGAGTGCGAGGCGGTCGTGAACAGGCCAATGGTCTGCTTTGGGTGCTGCATCGTCAAACAGGAGGAATCCATATAACCATCGAGACTACTTGCTTTTATGAATGCACTGCAGCTGGATTAGTTATTCTGATTGAGAATCACATGAACGGAACTACCAAGGAAGGGGGATACAATATATCTATACAGTGTACTAATACCCCCAAGATCATTCTTTCATTCACTCAACATAAATGCATAATGGTGCATACAGAAATCACAAGCTAGACCAAAACTATTTCGAAGTTTTAAAATCCGAATATTGCAAAGCTTATGTGGACTGTAAATAACATTCAAAAACTTAATGGAATTGTACTAATATTCTTCATGGATTATCATACAGCCGGATTTAATCCTCAAAAATATTTAGGATTTTGATGATGTTGATAAATGTTTCCCGAGATGTTTCCAATATTAACTCAACCGATTGATTTATTTACGTGATAAGTACGGTAATCAATGAGATGCTTACGGAATTTTGAAAAAGATACTGTAGATGTTTATACCGAACGAATGACCTACAATACCTTATTTCATGCTGAATTGATAGAAATTATGTTTTCCTATAATTGAGTATATTTAATCTGCTTTTTTATACGTCTTGGAAACGGGTTTTAAGGCGTAAATTTTTGTTGAAGATTGGTATGAACTAAAAATATTTAATTTCAATCCGGTAATAGTTATTTAGGTTTTAAGTGGGTTATGAGCTTTATTAACGCACACATGTGTTAATAGCATAAGTATATTAATCACACGTATATCGTAGAAATTATTATCTATACGCCTCTAAAAAGTAAAAATAAGCGAATTTAGCTAGTTTGGGTTAGTTTGGGTTAGTTTGGGTTAGTTTATCATGATTTATTTGGGTTAGTTTATCATGATTTATTGGGAAAACAAGAGCACTGAAATTATTAATAATAGAAATGACGGTTTTAAAAATTGTTATGAATAATAAAATAAATTAAAGATAATTCACTTTGACGCATATTTAAGTTTTTTGCATTTTCTCAAAAATTTGCCATCTGATATTAAGGAACAAGCTCTAAAAGCTATTCTGCTGCAGAACAATCCAAGTCAAAATACGTGATGGCATTTGCCAAATAAATGTTGCACAAAAAGAAGATTCGCAATTTGGAAAATGAGAAATTTTTATTGTTAGGTTGTAGTACTTTCAGTTAGTTTAAGGTGGGGAAATAATACCCCCCCCCCCCCCCCCCCCCCCCCGGATACTTATATATTTTCGAAAAAATTGAAAAAATTATAAAAAAAAGTCAAAAATTGTTCGAAAAGTTAATAAAAATATTATAAAACGAAATAAAAAAAAACATGAAAAAAGTGAGAGAAACGTGACAAAAAGGCGAAGAAGTTCAGCTACAAGGTTGGGGATGGCAAAAATGGGAAGAAAACAAATGCTTTAAGAAAAAAAAAATTGAAAAACTGGGATAAAATTCAAACGTAAAAAAAATTCGGAAAGGTAATAAAAGCATTATAAAATGAAATACGAAGAAAATACTGACTAAAGTTAACAAAAGCATAATAAAACCAAATGGGAAACAAAATAATAAAAAAATTGTTCGGAAAGTTAATAAAAATATTATAAGTATAAAACGAAATAAAAAAAAACAATTAATAAAAAAAAATGAGAAACGCGATTTTCGAAAACATAGAAAAAAAATTTAAAAAGTGATCTTTTAAAATATGTATTAATATATATTATAAAAGAGTTGAGACCTGTCAGAATTTCAAATTTCAAGAAATATGTTTAAAATTTTGATGAAAAATTCTTGTGACGGAGAAACGCGTGAAACTTTTGTATTTCTCACTTTTGGATACATTTTGAAATAAACTCTCTAGGTGGGCGTTGAAATATGCGGGAAAACCTTGTATATACATACAAAATATTATATAATAATATGTTAGTATTAATATCCGAAATTCGTTATTATGCATAAAAAGTAAGCATTTTAGGAATTATGGATGAGTAATTTTCTTTTACTTAATATCGATAGTAATCAAACGTAAATATAAAGTTATATAATATGTGTGGCCCTCTGTTCCGCTCTGGGAATTTACCTCGAGGAACCAACCCAATCTGACAGAGTTGGAGCCAAAACACAATTCTATAATTTTTAGCATTTATTCATAATTCCTAATTTGCTTAGGTTTTACGCTTAATAAAGCATTTCGGATATAAGCAGTAACAAATCTATAATTATTTTATACAAATTCTCATAGTATTTACATAGTATCTGACAAATACATGATAAAATAATACAAAATAACACCCACCCGTTTACGAAATTTTGAAAAAGCGTAATACAGACCTGGAATTTCCCTTATAAAAATGGCCGACGCTAAAGGAATTCTTCTGAAATGCAGCATTTCATAGAGAATATTATGGTTGTTTTTCTTCTGTGATATAATACTGAATTTTATTGCATTTAAAAAATAGTAAATTTGGAGAACTATCGGATAAAAAAGCCAAAAACATTCACGAGAATAGATTATGTAACTAAGTTTTTCAAATAAAGGGATAATAAATAATATTTATTTACGAAGGTTGCCCTAATTGCTGGATTAGCTGGAGCATGCAAAAAAAATAATTTAAGAAATTTACTTCCAGACGATGTAAAGGATGAAGATATAAATTAAAATAAATGGTAGAATTATGGTTGAAATTATTCGCCCAAATTAATCTTGGTCATTGTCAACTTTTCGTTCAATACAAAGCCACACTGAATATACAGAGCAATGTTTCAGGCAGTCCTCTACGTCATTGCTGGCATATTTGGGTGCAGATTTGATAACCACCTCCACCTTTGCTGGCAACTTAAGAAGTGTCGTTTTATTAAAAGATTGTTGCTAAATCTCCTAGAAAATAGTTTTTATTTCAGTCAGTCAATATCAAAAATGGTTTATTTATCAATATTATACGTTTGTGTCTTTAAGTTGCAAAACAGTTAGCGCAATGCACAACAGAGTGAGCATGTGCAGGAAAGCCCTTAAAAGCATGTTTATAGAAGAACCTATATTAAAATAACAATACAAAGAATGTGAAATAGCTTAAGTTGAGCATAAGAGTCCAAACGTTAAACCGACGCACTAGTAAATAGAATCAACACAAGAAAGAAGGAGAAAGATATAAAATGCTCCGAGAAATCTAAAAATTTTATAATATACAGGGTACTCCACTTAAAAAAGCGAATGGTGGTCGGTAAGAGTAGGTCTGATAAAGCCGGAATGTCAGATATATTTTTAAAATGGAGATCAGAGCCTTTTATGGACCCAGCCCAAAATTTTAAATGCCTGTAAGAAGGTCTACCTTGATCCCTCTCTACCTTTATTATAGAAACTTATAATATAATCATATTATTTGTACTTGACATAAGCCACTATCCTACGACTACTTGATAATATAGACATTTAAAAAGGCGCTTAGTTCCTTTATCTCCCTCTGTAAATATATGTACTGAGGACTCTATCTTTTTAATAAAATGTTTGTTATCGGAATTAAAATGGCAATGAAGTTTAAAATATGTAAAATTTTACCTAGATTGTGACCTCCAGCCGAGCCTCCAGCTAACTATTTTTATATTTCGCAAATAATGTTAATTTCTGTTATTTAATATGTAGATATTCTGACTTGACTAGACAGTAGAGGGTGTTTTAAAATTCGGAGTATTTCCGGAGATATCTGGAAAGAAACGAAATAATGAAAAATGGTTTTATTGTTTTCCTAAGCTTATTTAAAAGCGTGTTTCAAATTGAATTGCACTTTTGCATTGCCACTTTTTTCGCTCTATCCAATGGTGGTATCCACTTTGGAAACCAACGATTCGGCTTCAAGGGGTCATCATCAGCTTTCTTTTTTAAAATATGAACTTTATTTTTTTAATCGGTTTTCAGATGATATTTGCGTTATTAATATGAATATGTATTTTCAATTTATTTTTAAAATTTTTATTTTTAATTATTTATTTGGCTTGGGAGTGTAAAATAAACGAATCTGTGTGTATTTAATTTTCCTATTTTTTATTTTTAGTAAGCATAAAGCCTTCACTTTTCCACTTAACATAATAAAAAATAAAAATTTCAAAAAAGGATAAAAAAAATAAAAACACATATTCAAATTAATAACGCCAATATCATCTGAAAACGATAAAAAAAATTAAGTTCGTATCTTAAAAAAGAATGTTGATGATGTCCCCTTGAGGATCAAACGTCGGATTCCAAACTGGATATCACCATTGTAGTGCAGTTAGCGTTAGTAAATTTGCCAAACAATTGCCGAGCATATGGGTTATATCTTCAAACCCTGTCGCTTACTCAACAAAGTATGGTAGTAATCTGAAACGTATTTTACGTGTTGTATTGGGGTTCAAGACCAATTTACAATACGAATTTTACTTAATTAATAGTGATTACGTTGGATCACCCGTGAATCGACGTAATACCTGATTTGTAACATTTTCTAACATGAAATATCTCAAATAAGTTACTTGTATACTTTTTTAGTCAATTAGAAAGTTAAAAAATAGGTGTAGGTAGTAATTAATAGGCCATATCTATTACTTGTTCACAACTAAGTACATAGATATTGATATTATAAACGTATCATATAATTATTAGATATATTGTGTTTTTCGCTCGACTTTTTTATCATGTTTTTCCTTACTGTATTTTAATTCAGCTTATAATTTAATCAGAAGATGTATACAGTACTTCGCTAGCAGGAAACATTTTTGACAGGCTAATTGTTTTTCTGCGGTGTGCGTATTTTCCTTTTTGGCAGCAATTTTAATAAATAGGGAGAGAGGCAGAAAGAAAATTGCCAGAAGTTCTCACAAAAGTTGGATATCTTTATTTGGACAGCCCTTCAGGTTGGCTAAGTAATTAAAGAAAAATTAGTCTGAGAGGTAAATTGTCTTCATTTTAATGAGGAAATAATAATAGCAGAGGTTGTTACATATTATAATCGTTACGGCGACATAGATATTGAATTGATATCTATTGAGAAATATAATTAGATTAATAATATTAAATGAAAATTTACAACCACTATCAACATAAATTGCATTGTTAAACTGCAATTTCTGAGTTCCACGGTATAATTCATATAATTGCAACTTTAGAATCACGTGAGATATTTCCACAGAGGAAACAACTAAAAGGAGAGCCGACAGCCTGATTTCAATCCATACTTTTCTTCCGGTGCGTTCCAACTGACCATGGAAATCGTACATGGAACGGTAATTATTTCCAGTAGCATAATTCGTTTGTCAACATGACAGGTTATGTAACGCCTTCAAAAGCGAAATTGACAACTTGAAATAACCGTCCCTCGTCGGTTGGAACAAATCTTTAATGGTATACTTGTCAACGAAGCGGAGTCAAGGTCATCAAAAAGGTATACACCAACATCAAAGGTGCCGACGCTTATTGTCGCCTCTCTTTAGTACTTTAGTTGTATTCTCTCTGATATTTCTATTCGCAAAGTGACATTTAGTGTGACACGAGGATCGAAAAACTGAATGACAGTTCGATACGAAATTTGTAGGAGATAATCTCTTTAAATTTCTCTGTTTCTAAAAGGTCGAGAAAATTGGCTTTTCAAGGAAAACTTAAGTTGCAAATTTCTGTTTCTCAAAAGTTTTTTTTTTTAGAAAAGTCGATCCCTTAACGGAGAGTCTACGCCAAAAACTGTAACTAGTTAAATTTAAACAGCAAGAAAATACCAATACTTCGGCAATTTTACGAGTCTGCATAGATAGCTTGAAATTTGAAGAAATACGTTTTCGACTATATTTACAGGATGTTTAAGTAGATTTAAATAAACATTTATTTGCCTGACACCTCACTGAAATCGGATTCAACCTAGAAAAATCATCAAGATCGAAAAATATGGACATTTTCTTTTCAGTGATTAGCGGCAGTTTATAGTGGATTTTACGGCAGATTTCTAGGTAAAATTTTACTTTTAGCATATTGATGCATACCTGTTTTTTTATGGTAAGTAACTAGATTTTCCCTGAAATTTCATTTAAAACGATTTGAAAATGGGAAAATAGACCAGAATAGGAGAGTTTGGACAATTTTCAAGCGACAAACAGCTTTTTTGCCGACTTTATTTGAGGAAAATTTTACTTTAAACATCGAAGTTGTGGCAAGTGGTTTCATAATATAGAATGCAAAGAAATACTTATATTCCATCATATTAATCTCTTATTGTTGAAGTATCTTCTTTCGTGCGGTCTTAAGCCGATCTTCTATTTTTACATCATAATAGAACATTTGCGAGTTTTTGTATCTCAACAATGATACTACATATATAAGACGTGATCATTAAGGCCCAAACCTTTGCCACTGGCGTTCACCATCTTTCACCTCCTCCCCACTCAGAAGCTGCACATGGCGAATAAGCGCGATTTTTTTTAAATAGTTTTGATTCCTGAATATTTGAGCTAGTAGGTTTGCAGTATCAATATAATTTGAATATTTTTTTAACATATACATCTTTGAATACTGTATTTAGGTTTTACTTCTGGCCCGAATATACTGATCTAGTTTCACAGATCGTAGAATTGAACGTCCTTAAATTATTAAAGTTCGCAGATTTTTTTCAAATGATATATGTATAATAGTTCAGTGAAAAGCGATAGTCTAAAAAGTAAAGTAAGATTGCTTTTGAGGATAGTCGAATCCTTAAAACGGCACCAAATTGTGGACCAACGTAAACATGTTTATTTAATAAACCTCAACTCAAGGTTCCTTGATCGTAATACATGAAGTCTTAATCTCGGTCTAAACTTCTTCTAGCGCGTGGGTAGTTTTGGGTTAGTTTCGGTTAGGTTTTGTTGCCTGAGTACCTGGAGCGAGCGCAGGGCAATAAATAAATTGTTATATCCCACGCTACTACCTCCCCCCTATTTCTTCAATAAGGTACGTAGATAAAACCTTTCCCTAGTTGTTGCTTTTGGTCCTCAATTGGTGTCTGTCCGTCGCAATAAAAGCAAAATTGACTTTAATTAGCAAAGTTCAAAAACAATACGTGGCTTTAGCACGATTTAAAAATAAAACTTTTGCTTCAGCTAGATCCATCTAAAGAGGCAGTGCGTAAACATGAGCCCGTTTCGAATGCCAACTCCAAGCAAAACAGGACAAGTGAATAATGTTGGGTAAATTTTTCAAGAATATTGATCGATCAGACAATATGGATATAAGTGATTGAATTTCGCGGAATATAGAACCAAATTTAATATTTACATAGGAATTTAAGCGAATCTGAAGGAAGCGCGGAATGGTACTCACATAAATTGCATATTATATTGGAAATATTAAATGAATTTCAATTTAAAAGCAGATATTTTCTCAGTAAAATTGTAGTGGAATGAAACATAAATAATAACAGAAATTATATTTTCTGATATGCAAAGAAATGCTATTGAATTAGCATCATCAGATCAGGATGAACAGTATATATTAAATAACCCATTAAAAAATACTTTACGATCATTGCCCCTTCCATGCCCCATCGTTCTCTTTATTGATCAGCAAAGGTTAGAAAAGTAAAATTATTGTAAGCTACATAAAAACTAAGATAACGCGCAGGAACGAGTGATACAATTACCTAATTGGTAAGATGGGTAAGAATTACACGCTCGTCTGTGAAGTCATCGGACTTAGGCCATGAATTCCTTTACAATCTATGAACATTGTACGTTTTTTTTTTCGTGTTTTACTGTACTAATAAAAGTATAAAATAATCTGGGATATTATATCATATATATTTTTTTATAAACCACCATCTTGTAATACTTGTTCAGCTCAAAATTCTCTGAATATAGATTACGCCAGTTTTTTAGTAAACCTTCATTCGGGAGCTCAAAAACACCAACTTTAGTCCCATTAGTGTAGTTTCTTTTACAATGTTATATACACACATAATATTCGATTTGTAATACTGTTAAACACAAGGAAACGAAAAATAGCGATAAATATATTAGATATTCGTTATATTCCACTTGTACCACGGAAATACCAAAGACCATTCCTTTATAATATTTTCGGTTTCGGATTAAAAAGCAAGACAAATATTAAGTAACTTGCAAAGCTTATATACTACAAGATCACTTTTAATGAATGAAAACAGAAAAATAACTATCGCGATCAGGCACAAGTCCGTTTATATGCAAATTAAATTATCTACTGATCTACTAAACTAACATGTTAACATGTTAAAAAAAAGGCGCGTAAATGTCACATCGTACAGTGTTATCGACTGAGTAAGAATATATGGTCGATAGTTCTATAAATTATAATACATAATATAAGTATAGATCATAATTTAATATACATTTTTTTTAGAGTAAAATTAGCTTCCGACGGGTAAGAAACAATATAGTGTGTGGTGGATTTGTAATATGCGGAAGAATATAATTATTGGTAAGCAGATCTTTAAAACATTGCAATGTTGATGGATATCTTCATAAAACCTGTATATCATATTACGATACCCTTGTCCAATTAGATAACACACGTAGTTACACCATTTCAGCTTTCGTTGAGAAAAGTTTAAAGATTTAAAGAAAAAATAAACAATCTTCGCGCCATTCTCAACAATCTCCGCGTCGGCGTCGTCACATCTCAATCAATGCCTATTCATTACACTGTTTTGCTTCGTCGGGTAACGTTTATTTTTTATCGAGCTTTTTGTGTGTGATTAAGAAATGCCGAAAAGACGTTTATTGAACTCTAGTGATAGTGAAAATTTAAATTTGGCAAGTATAAGAAGAAAAGGCTGTGCAAGAAACTAGAACGTCTGAACAGGAAGCAGTATCAGCGTCGGCGTCGCCCTGATACGCCTTTAAGTAAGACTAAGAGCCATGACACACACAGCGGTTTT
>MU181973.1:521623-539264 GCA_016904865.1 Pissodes strobi
AAAAATAAAACTTTGTTTAATCCCGCATTTGTGGAACACCCTGTATACAACTGTACTATGCCACAAAAAAATTCACATCATACCCTTTAATTTTTGTATTTGACGTTTTTTTCTAAAACGTCAATTGAGGAAGTTAAAGGGGGTTCCATTTATAGTGAAACACCCGGTACTAATTTGTCAAAATGTGATCTACAGAATTATTCTTTTGCCATATTTACTTTGTGTCAGAAAGGCGTAATTAGAGGGCGGAGGATGTTAAAGTTCCACATTTCAAGGTGAATGATACTTATAAAACACTGTCAAGGACTTAATTTTAAGAAATGCTTATATGGCAACTCTCGACTTAAAGGACGCCTACTATATGGTGTCAATAAATCACGGTCATAAAATTTATCTTCGTTTCAAATTTTAAGGCAAAGTTAATGAATTTAACTGTTTACCAATGGAGCTGTTTACTGCTCCGTATATGTTTACAAAACTGCTAAAACCTATATTTCGATTTTTTAGGCAACAGGGTATTTTATGCCTTCTTTATTTAAATGATATTCTTTGTCTGGGCCGTTCAATAGATGAGGTACAATTTAATGTTAATGTTATGCTCGATATTTTACAATCTCTAGGATTCATCGTTAATACTGAGAGATGGTCTATCTGATGGGCTGATCAGGCACATGTTCCGAAAATCACAGTTCCGACTGCTCAACTTCCCATTCTTTCTGGAGGTGCACCGGAAGTTTGGCTCAGCTGTTAGGCGATATATCGTCCGGAAAGGACGTAAGTTTTGGGACACCACTGCTACAAGCATTGGCGGATCGGTGGAGAAATAGCTGGTCTTGGGCGTAGCTTACGGGCTCCATCTTTAAATCCGGAATTGGAATCTTCGAGCCCAGATTACAGTAAAAAATCAGATACATACGTGGCTACCATGCAAACTCATCTCGGCACTGATAGACTTACAGCCTTAGGGGAAGTCATTGATACGATACTGACACCAGGATCGGTAATATCTAATGTTTAAACCGATATGTTTTGCCTCAAGTTGTAGCTGCTCGAAAGCTGCTTTGTGGTGTTTTTCACATGCTGATCACAGACAGAAAATACGGTTGGTTTCATACCAAAATTTTGGAATGCCAAAAGTAGGTACCTGTCACTGTAACGATCTTTAGGGGATCATTCTACCATATCTGTTACCAAACCTGTACACGCCGAATTGCATTGGTTGTTTCTTAACATTGAGCATTCTTTTACTTCACTTAATTGTCAGAACAATAAATTCGAAATCTTTTCTGATGCTTCAGAAACAGTCCGATTTGCGAAGATGAATGAATGATCCATCCTGGCATAATAATCTCAGAGCCCGCCGTATTGGCTTTCATGGTATACGTGGCTGCTTGTGTAATTGCTGCATTGAACTGGACCAAATTCATGTCACCCCCAATTTCTCCAGATCTTGATTAATTGTTGTAATCAGCTTCTGTCTGCGGTGATAGACCTCAGTTGCTGGTAAAGGCTTTTCTATATACTAAATATATGTTTTGAGTTTATTTAATTACATCCCAATTATTATGTTTTACTAAATCGGAATAACGGCCTAATTCATTTTATATATTTACTAATAATCATACATATTCTAAAATATAACTCTGTTATTTATCCAGCTCGAGCCCTATTGATTATATTCATCCAAATTTAGATATAAATAATTATTAATAAACCGCTGAATTGATTCTTATACATCATTTTTCTAAAATAAATTTTACGGTTTGATTTGCTCTAGCATATGGTTCGATTAATAAAAAAATTGATATAGAATTAATACAATTATTTTATTTTTATGTTATGTCTACTGATGTTACAGTTAATTTCCTGATACCTATTTCCTACGTTCAATAGCATATTTATCATAATATTTCGCTTAATTTTAACAAGCTTTTCATGGTTTTGGCCATTTTCGTTATAAAAATTATCTAGGCGTAAAATAATTGGATGGATTTTAGCACAGATTTTTTCTGTGTACTTATAGCCTTTAAAACATTTCAAATAGGTAGCCGTACTGAATTAATTGCTAAATAAACTTTAGTCAATACAATGGAATATACATTGAATATCTTATCTAACGCAAGTAATTAATTCATAAAGCTGCCTTAAGGCATAAACTTAAATGTTTATCGCTTGTCAGTAAAGTGCTCGGTATAATGGTGAAGCCTCAGGTAAAACCATATACTTTATATAATAATTATTGTTGCGCATATTATGGCCATGAAAATTACAAGCATCTCAGTTTGTTTTAATGATTCTATGCTGCTTTCTCTTAGACATTAGATTAATAGAATATATGTGATTTTTTTCTTAATTCATGCTCAACTGCATATGAATCCGAATAATCAACTAAAGACTTGTAAAGAATTTCAATACTATGTTTAGTAAAAGCGAAGACGCCAATATCTCTAGGTGATATACGAATATTTCTCTAAATATTTGATCAGAATATCCTTTTCGGAAAGGTAAAAACAGAAACCTACATAGTTTTTTACGTAGAATTCAGTGGCGTACTCGCTTTTTTTCTCGAAGGCTCCATTTCTCAGAAATTTATAATCAGCATAACACAGGACATTGGTCGCAAGAAAATCACCACGTCATATTTGAACGGGAACAACAAGGACGATTTGGGATTAGTGTTGCTTGTTTTATTTTGGAAAGACAAATACCGTATCGCAGTTATGAAGGAGATCTCTCCGCAAACCGTTAGCTGGAAATTCTACAAGAAGTTGTGCCTGAGTTGCTAGATAATGTCTCCTTAGCTCAGTTAAATAATATATATTTTCAACAAGACGGAGCACCTGCTCACAATGCTCAGATAGTACGCCCTTTTCTTGAAAATAATTTTCCCAATAGATGGATAGCCACTAATGGACCTATAAGGTGGCCTCCACGATCCCCCAATCTCTCTTTATTGGATTTTTTTATGGGGTTTCATGCAAAATAAAGTTTACAAGACCCGAAATCGTTCCATGGAAGAACTTCGAGAGGCTACGCATTTGGCTTTTCAGTCTTTGCAGGGCCGTTCATTAATAATTTTAAACGCTCTACGAAGAGTTACAAAAATGTGTGAATATGCTATTTGGGAAAACGGCAACCATTTTGAACAGTATTTATGATTAGTAAATAATATGGAAAAAAATCTTTATATATTTAGTGTGAGTTTGTTTAATAAATTTAATCGATAATATGAAAATTTAATTTTTTAGGATTAATAGTAGCAAAGATACATAGGTATTACTTGTATGTATCTTTGATAGTAGTCATAAAATCTTCTCTTTAACACTGTAATATTTTTCTTCTCGATTAATAAATTAGTAAACAAAAAATATATTTCTTGTTTCAAAATAGAGGAACTATTCCGAAATAAATTTGATTTGTTTTTAATCATATATTATATCACGAGAACTATGAATTTAATCGATTAAACTACGTTCAATATTTTGAGCATGATTTTTCTGGAAAATGTTGAATGCAAAATAATTTAATAAAAACCCGAGACCGCGAAGCGGTCGAGGGTTTTTATTTATAAATTATTTTGCATGAAACTATTTGCCAAAAAGAAAAATCATGCGAGAAATATTGAATGTAGCTTAATTGATTGAATTCATAGTTTGAGTGGTATACGGCTAGATTATTTCCTGAATTAGTAACCTTGGTTACATATCCCAATTGCGTTGACTAGGCCCGCTTATCAAATTCGACATGTAAATATTTCAAAATTTGACATTTTCTGTGACCTTATACCAAAATAATGAAACACAAATTTTAAAGAAAATCGGAGTTTTTAGCAATAAAAATCAATATTAGATCATTCAAACCATTTATAAAATATTGTTTTTTCAAAAACCGTTAATGAAAATTGCAAGAATCAGCTACAATCGACAAAACGAAATCCAATATGGAGGACGCAGTTTAATCGCTGTTAAACAGGTCTAGTGCAATAATCACTTATCTAAACAAAATTTATTCAGAAAATCGGGCTGTCTGATTAGTCCATTTTACGATGAAGGAAATAATCAATGATAATCACGGCATTGTTGCAATAAGTTTTTTCATTTAAATCTTAAAATTATAGCTTTATTACTACGAAGACATACCAACTATTATATAGTTTTGAAAAGCCTATAACCAGCGCCACCAAACAGGCAGAAAATATACAGAGTGTTCCATTTAAAAACACCAATGTGTGTTTTAATTTCTGAAAAATGGAGCCTTCTAGAAAAAAAGCTAGTACGCAACTGAATTCTATGTAAAAAGCTATGTAGGCTTCCGTTTTTACCTTTTCGAATAGTTATAAGATAACCGAGATACGAGGAGTGCCCGAAAATTGAAAATTCAATTTCAATTTCACCCTGTATCTTAAAAATTAAGAGGGCTATGAAAATTATGTAAGCGACATCTTTCGTTTCTCAAAAAAGTAGCAAAGTATTGCGAAAACCGCATCACTCTATCTCCACTAATAAAGGAGATACCCAGCAAAAGTATCGAAAATTGGACACCCTGTACACAGGTAATGTTCAATAATACATGAAAATAATTCAATATCCTGTTAGTTTCTGATAGAGATTAAACCATTATTATAAGATATCCAAATAAGAATTATTTGAAAAGCTGAAAAAATACAATTTTACTATGGTGCGGTACTTATCTTTGTATTGCTTATTACTTTATACGGTCCTTTCTCTATTTTGAAGGATATAGTAAGAATGAAAAGAAGTAATAGTATATATTATGATTAGACCAAATAATACTCACTTCTTATATTTTCCCAGTCATTTTCCTATAAAGTGCAGAAGTGGTACTTTTCCATACATGACTGCAGTTGGCCGAATGCCGCATAGCGCAGCTCGGCCAACCATCAAGTGTGGAAAATCCACAAGAGTCAGAAACAATATTTTTATACGAGCATGTAAAAAGCTCCCAAATAGTAAGTAAGCGTAATATGAACACCACGTTTTAACAATTTTACTATCAAATACAAAACATAACAGTATATCTATTGCTCATTATTTAGAATCTTTATATTGAATGTACAATTATTTTCATTGCGCAATTTAATGGCTGATGGTAAGAGATTTCTTGTGGTAGAGGAAACCGCTGGTAATTCTACCTCTTCATTCTCCATAGTAACGGTCATCAGTAAATGTTTGCTTGTTAAAGCGGTAGCCGCTCTTTGACAGGATAATATTTCGTTCGACAAGGTTTTTTTTTTATTCCGTGGATTCTTCTAAGTATCCCTCTGCAATCGACGTTGAATGCCATCCCGCCAATCTTTTAATATTAACGAAGTCGAAGTTCAGTTTTGCTGCTATTTCGGAATGAAATTTGCCAAAAGTGTTTATTTCATCGCGTTGAATGGTACTAGCTCCATTTTGTAGTTCACAAAGAATCTTTTAGGAGGGATCCCAGGTGTTCGCAGACTTGCGTATTTTCCATCTATTTGTCTATCTATCCATCTATTTAGCCTTCTTCTTTCCATCTTTGGATTATTCTATTCTTTTCCATTCTTCCCTGTTAGTAGTCATGTTCATCCATCTTGTTAAAGCGTGTTTCCTCAGGTCATTCGCCCATCTCATTTACCCCTTTTATTTTCCCACGGTCGCCAGTTTAAAACATGCTTGTTCCATCGTTCGTCCTCTTAACTAACATTGCTACCGGTGAATTCCTATTTTGATTTTGCCAACTCTCTTCTCACATCTTTTACTTTCGTTTTTTTCCTTATCTACTCTTTTCCCTTTTTGTCCATCACTGTTACATGTAATATTTGTCTGTCCATTGATATTTGTGCTTTCGTTACTTTTTCCATGTTTTTCTGTGAGCGTGCGTGCCATTATATACTTTGGTTTTAGGGTATTGTGGATATCTTTTATTTTTTAGGATGTAGCTTAGTTTTCCGAATGTCTGACTCTTCTTTTAATGTCTGCTATTTAGTTTTCCTTGTTGGGTTTAATAATTTGTCCTAGCTATTTGCTTGTTCTATTTGCAATTGTCATAATCTTATTGTGATGTCTTCATCTGTGTTCGTCATGGCTTTTGTCTTGGCGTACTTCATATTAGGACCTAAATTTTTGGCTGTATTCCGTCAGTTCTTCTATTTTATACCATTTTCTTACCAGTCTACTTTTTAAAACATCTTCTAGGGCTTGGTTAAAAATTAAGGTTAATTGTGTAGCCGTGTCTGACACCTCTTCTTGTTCCCTCATAGATTTTATTATTGTTGTTGCTTCGCTATATATGTTGATTATCAGATCTGTATATCTGTAGTCTATTTTGATATTAATTAATGATTTTTTTACTTCCCAGCTCTCAACACTGTCAAAGGCTTTTTCGAAGTCAATAAAGCAATATATAAACCCCTTCTATTGATTAGTATCCTTCAAATTTTGTTGTTAGCCTGGTGGTTAGTATTTTTATGAAGAACTTGTAGATTACATTTAGGAGTGTTATGGGTCGCTGCATTTTTAGATCTGTTATATCTCCCTTCTTGTAAAGCATGATGGTTATGGACTAATTCCAGTCTTTTGGGATCAATATATAATTTAGGAGAGTGTGGAGAGTATTAGTAATAGTTTTTCCACCGTATCTGAACATTTCTACCGTTATTTAATCTTTTCCAAGTTTTCGTTCATTATTTTAGTTTGTACTTGTTTTATGATTTCTTTCGGCGGTTTTCTCTTTATTTAATATAAACTAGTTGTGTGATATTTATGATATCTTCTTTAATATTGGTTTCTATAGAGAGCTATATATTGGTCATCGTTTACGGCTTTTGATATTACAAAGCTTCAGCTGGTATGACTTTTGGAATCTGGTATCATCACCAGTAACAATTTCCTTGTTCAAAATATCATATGTCGTCATTTTCGTGAGCTCTTATCGACGGCATGGTCCAGCTCTCGGTCCAGCTAAGCCAAATATTGCAGTCATGGCCATAATTTAAAATAATTTCCTACATCGCCATTTTATTCCATTTTTATTAAATTTTTGAGCATGGAATAGCGTGACCACAAAGTTTTGTGCAACTATTAATATATATTTTTTTTAAGTGAAAGATTTATTTTTTTTTTTTGGATCTGTATATAGAAGGTTTTTATCGGTTTGGAACAATTTTGTAAGATTAAAATTCTGGTTTCTTATTAAGTATGTAGCTTTAAGAAAATGTTATATTTTAAATTTTTATACTGTTTTTTTTTTTAATTATTTCAATATAAGAAACACTTTTTATTTATGATGATTTTTTCACGCACTCTAAATCTCATATGCATCTGTTCGTTGTGCTCGTATTTGCCTACCTTTTGATATAGATGTCACAATAGTCAGTTCTAAATAACAGACAAAGCAAATGTGTTAAACGCTTCTTCTCATTTCATTGTAAAATAAATAACCGAAAATTAGACACCTTTTAGTACTTTGGGCTGGTTATAAAGAACGTCATTGTTACCAAAATGAACATTTCCACTTTGCGTTTTTGTGTATTGTTATATGTGGGTGGTCTGGCAACATCAAAAGAATATACCAGTGAATATAGATATAACTGTAATGTGCACATGCATGTCAAACATCGGCGTAGCCTGGTTGACAATGCGGATGAGGAAAATCCAACTAATATTTCAATCATCATCTAGCTTAAAGGTATCTCTAGAGGTTAGGGTTCATTCAAATATTCTTAACACATTATCCATAATCATAAATGATGGAATGATATATCACAGTTCGGCGACCATAACTACGAAACAAACAACTTAAAAACGGATAATAGTTTAATATTATCAAAATTAAACAAACTTTAATATTGGTTAAAGCTTTTTCATAATACCTCTCTGAAAATTATCATTTTTGACGTCTCTGTAGAGCAAAGAAAGTAAGTCTTTTCGGTCCGTGCACGGGAAAATTTTTCCCGGTCCCTAATTAGGGAGCGGGGAAAGTTTTATCGTACCCTGATTTTTAGTGCTAAATTTGCAGGTATTTAGTCACAGAATAAGCATAAATTATAATAATTTGTGTTAAAATTATACAGCGATGCAGTCTACAAGATTAATCTAGTACATTTTAGCGTCAATAGTCTAATTTTCTGTAAAATTATTTTATTTATTCTGACATTACTGGTCACAAATACTTCTAAATTAGCTGCCTATTCACTTACAACAAAGCATACGAACACATTTCCATAGCAACGCTGATGAACATTAGACAAATACCTGTCTTGCTTGTCTTGCAAGTTTGGCGTTTGCTGTCATTTGAATACAAAATGAATTATGACATAATTTTGGATACGTAAAACTATAATAATTTTATGTTTATCTCTTGATTTCAGAGAGGTATTATGAAAAATATCGTTCATTACACGTCCAGAAATAGCTTTTCCTGTGCGCGCGACAGAAACTGTCGTGCGCTCCCCGGAAAAGCCTAGTTTCCGGACTGGTAATGAAATATACTATTACGTACCCATTGACGTAAAATGGATACGAATTGACGCAAAATGACTTTTTCTTCAAACGTCAATAAATCCGTCATTACTCGACTGTGTAGGCGGCCGTGAAATTTCGTTTTTTCTCCGCCGGAGCTTTACTTTTCACTTTTCCGCCGGCGGAGGTAAAAGTGTTGTCATAGCAACATAGATACAATACAAACACACAACAAAATAAGCGTCAACAACTCAAGATTTATTAAACTAAAATTTGCATTTATCACTCAATTTGTGACTGCATTTCTAAAAATCACTAATTTAGGAACAAATTGATAATTATTTAATCGAACTTACTCAATAACTGCTTATCAATACGGAATTAAAACGCAATCGGAGACGGAATTTTAAAAAAATAATTATTGTCGGCAGGGTCCACTGACAGCTTTATGTTACATTACTATAGCAGCAACCTGTGCCTATTCACCGACACCGGTCTAAGCCGCCTTGCGAACCCACTTATCTTTAATAATAATTAGATATTATTACTATTAAAAAGAGATGTTTTTGCATTAATTTGTCGACATTTGAAGAAAAAACAGCATATTTTATTTGGAGGAAAAGTTACTTTTCATGGCTTGCTCTCTATTACCAGCCTCACTCCGTTCGGCTGTTAAACACGAGCGCGCCATGAAAAGTATCACTTTTCCTCCATATAAAATAATATACTATTTTACATTTTACGTCTAATCAGAGTATCGCAAACCAACGAGTAGCGACAGCTGGGGGACCAAATTTTTCTGCGCATGCTCGAAATAGTGTGTCCATCCGTTAAACTGACTTTTGTTTTGTTGTAGCGCATCAGTTACAATTTACAATGTTTACAAATTCCGATAAGTGAGTTTTGGTTATGAATTATTGTATCGTAATTTCCAAATTTCAAAACTGATTAAGTGTATAATCATGCCGGGTATTTCTTGTGCATATCGTGCCTGTTCAACTAGGTCTGGAGATGGAAAATCTTTCTTTAAATTTGCTCTAAAGATTATGACCGGTAAGTACATAGCTACTAACCCACAATATCATGGTTGCTTTTTTTTTAAATTGAAATGTAAATTAGTTGTTAAATAATTGCTCTTGAAGAATAGAGAAATATTGATACAGGAGTATTAAATGTGGAAAAGTGCAATTTATAAGTGAGAAATTGAATTCCAAAAGACGTTCGGTACATGTAGTGTGTATTGCTAGACTGTTCTCAGTTTCAAGTTTCTTTTTTATCCAACAACATAATATATCTTCACATTCTACATTGAGCAAAAATTTTCAAAAGTAGAATACCTATTAATGCACCGATATATGTGCTTCAAAAATAGTCTCTCTTAATTAGAGTACTTATGTTCCTATAAAATTTGTTATGCTGTTCTCACATGAAGGGTCTATCATAGAAAGTTTTGGGGGCGCCACGCCCATTTTTTACCCAAAACTCGTTAAACTCGTTTAAAAAATGAATTCGGCGCCCTCTTGAATGGTAATTGTTGTACACTAAAAGAAATTAATAAGTAGGTACTTATCGATTCCAGAAGGGTAAACCATTAAAACAGTTTATTGTAACTACAAATCAATAAAGTTAAAAAAAAATCAGGAGAAGTTCGAAAACGTTAAAAAATATATCGGTTTGATGGCAAAAAAGTGTTATTGAACATCTTTTTGTCGATGGTTAGCCCTTCAACTATGCCGTTTCCTAGCTTTAAAGTGAAATTCCATTCGCCACAAGATTTCGGGGGTTAAAATGTCTGGTGAAAGACCGACCATCCTTTTTCTTGGCACATGTTTGGTCTAATTTTAAAACCGGCATCGGTCGCCCTAACCTCTTTATTTCAATCTTTTTATTCAGATCCAATAGAGAAAAGTTATTTTTAATAATATTGTCAACTGAATTTATGCCCCCACAGCAATTGTCAGAACCCGAACAGTAGACAGTAGAATAATAGTATATAAATAAAAATATAAAACACTAAACAATATTACGTACACTAAACTCACGAGTTTATATGCAGCTAATTAACAAGCGTCAACGAACCGAACAAAACAAAAATAAATTCACGGCTCGACTGGAGTATAATACAGAATAATACTTATAATAGTAGTATGTAATATTCGCCCTAAAAAACGATTTACCTCCCACTTTTTCCACACAAGCTGAATTTTTCAGGCAGGACCTATAATAAATATGTTGCATCAGCCGTAGCTTGAAGACGAAGAGGCTGGACATATTTAATTAGGGCGTAAACCCATGACGTCTCTCATTATTTATTGTTATACCATTGTTAGTTTATAAGCAAGAAATATGGGATTCGCTCTATTACCTTGTCAAGACATAAGCGAAACTTTTATAAAGAATATTTTTTTTCATTTAGGCCTTCCCTTTTTGTTAATTGAGTGTTATATTTAAAAATAACTATTTTTTTAATTAAATTTTTGCACGGTTGAAACCGAGATATTTACATTTAAATATTTTTTCGGCCATATGGGCTAATGCAAATGATTTTTTTTGAATAATTATCAAAAAATACTTCCTACAAAGACCTTATTGTGCATTGGACCAAAAAATAAGTATTTTTTCCTCGTATGGAGGTACCAATATCTCGATTTTTGATGATAGTGTCCTTTTGTGGAGTCTAATTTTGTATTACCTCCGGAATAAGGGTTATCTTATCATGTACTTTCATCCCTGAAAAAATCAGCTTGTGACACCATACTATATACGCAATAATTGCAAATTATCACTAAATTAAGCTACAAAGTGCGGATCTAAATAGCGCACGGATGAGCCTTGACCACAGCCTATATAGTACTAGCCTTGTTTATATAGGTAATAGTTATTCAACCTCGAACTGAAAAAAGGCCTCATCGCTAGATGGCGTCCGGCCTGAAATGTGCCCATTGACGAATTTCAAGAAATTACTACGCGTCCTACGAGAAACGTTGCGAGGAGGGAGTTCCTACATTTCTATTGGTGCATTCCCAAGGGCTGTTACCTGGCGGCGCGGAGTGGACGAGTGTTCGTAATAATTCCCAATATCTCGTTGTTTATTTTTATATTTTCCGCCATTGTTCAAGTTGAACAAGCTTTACTTTGTAAAATGTTTGTGTTTGGGTTGTAATGATTAATTTTGGGCTGAGTAAATTGCGATTATCTATCTACGTTTTTTTTCTAGGTAAGTACAAAAGTACCCACTTCCTTTGTTTTATAGTTTTTGTCGGAAATCAGAGTGTTGCAATAGCAGTTTCGAAGTTTAATAAACAGAACAGGTTTAATTAAATACGATGAACATTTTTATAATAATCATATATCTGTAGATAGGGATAGGGTAAATCTTTACATCTACTTTTTTATATCCATCAGTATGTTTTCTCATATTAACGTTTATTTTGTACGTAAGTACATAGTAGATGTTGCACGTCTAGGTGTCTATGAACAGTTTTGAATAGTTAATTAATTGATTGATAGGCATGTATAAGGAAGGATGACAAATGTATGGAATGAATATTGAATTTAATTAATAGCATATTATGATATAAGTGTATAAGAGCACTTTTAAAGCACGCGCGTTTAGATTTCTTTAAATTTACTTTTTTGGGTTGTTCCACATTTGTATTGTTTTAATTGTTTCAGTTCTTGACAAACAAATTCTTTACAAACTAAGTCAAAATTACATTATATTTTAATTTGTTTCAGATAACGTCTATTTTGAGAGCATCAATTTGTAAAGGAACATCCCCTGGGCGAGAAAGCTTTCTTTGATCGCTGTGCCTACAAAGTATGTCTTCATCATTGGTGCCAAATATTTTCCCATTAAATATGGTTCAAGAAATCTGAGCAGTTAAATTTTTAAAGAGTGCTTTTTATGTACTTGGGTACTCTTTACTTCACCTTCATCAATAGGAGAAGACTTATCCACAAACTACAGGCCTATGGAATTACAAACAGTGCACTTTTTTGGTTCACTGATCACCTGGAGGATCGCTCCCATGTGACTAGAGTGAATAATGCGTCCTCAAATCCGTTTGATAGTGAGATAGAGGTGCCGCAGGGCAGTGTTCTGAGCCCCCTTTTGTTTGTGCTATATGTCAATGACCTAGACCGAGTTTTAAATTATACATTTCTAAGTTTGTTTGTGGACGATATGTTGATCTGTGTTTGCGGGAAGGATTTTAATCAGGTAGTAGATACTACGAAATCAAAACTTAACATCCTTTATAACTCGTTGTGTGTAAATAGGCTTAGGTTAAAAAAAAAGACAAAGTACATGGTTTTTTGGCTCTAAGCAGAATTGTAATAGATTTCTAGAAAATAATTATTGGGTTAAGATAGATATCTAATAGCCTATTTGAAAATGCATCTAATAATATTTAGGGGTAGTCTTGGATTCTCAGCTTAATTTTTCGTTACATGTAGATCATATTAGAAAAAAAATTGGAAAAGATAGAATTTTTTAGGAGAATAGCTGAGATTCTTAGTCACTGGAGTCGTGTTTTTATATATAATACCATTATATATCCGCATTTCAATTACTGTTTTTCATTGTTGATATCAGGTAAAAAGGCTGATATACAAAGACTCCAGTTGCTACGAAATAAAGCTATGCACATTATATTATTCTGTACACATTATACTCCCATTAATTTGATGCTAAAGCCACTTAGATGGCTTTCAATACAGCAAAGCATAGATATGTCCAATGTACTATTTATTTTTAAAACAAAAAATCAATTATTGCCCGAATAAGCTGATTTGAAGGTGATTCATGTTTATCCCACCGGGAATTCATAATTAATGTTTTATTAAGGACTTTAATATATAAACAATGTAAGTCATATTCAAAATGCGAATTGACGTTATAATTTTTTTATTCACTATCCACTTTTATTCACGGAGTAAAAAACAACATTTTAATATTACTCCAAGAGTTATTTTTAGTTACTTAGTATTCGAAAAAGTTGTTTGCTGTTTTAACTGGAACATAAAACTTTAAATATATATTATATAATTGTATTTTTCCAATTTACTACAATTAAGGATTTTTTCACAGTGTAAAAAAGTAATATTTTTCTAGCGAGTTTGAATTTTTTAAATTAAAAAGTAAGTTTTATGGACTAATATTGTTTGGCACGAAACATGATTTTGAATATGATTTGACAATTTTAAATATATATACATATATAAATTTTTAAATACTAATAAATGAGATCTGTGAATCATCTTATATTTAAATAAAGATAAAACATTAATCGACTGATTATAATTAATTTATTAGTTGATTCTTATTAAATGGTGATGCTTTTAGGTTGTATCTATGTTAATGTAGTCCAATTACTTTTCGATATTTAAGTAATATTTATAAGTACTTATTTATGGAGTTGTAGTCGATCTAATCTCTTGATACATCAGTTTATCACAATAGCTATATTAGCAACTTCTGATTGAAAAATAGCAAAAATAATTATGGTTTCTGGTGATTAATTGTAACTTATAATATACAAGAAAGTTATTTTAAGAACATGTATAACTTTACAAGTTTGATAGGCAATAACACAAAACTTTGATATGAAAAAATTTGGCATCTAAGATAAAATAAATGAATTATTTCAAAGGGAAATAATACAAGTGAACATAAAATGATCAGTTGAAAATAAGGGATGAATCAAACCAGAAGTTGCCCGAAACAGCACACTACTCTCGATGCTTATTTTTTATCTTATATACTTGTTCTTTAGTTTTAAGGGTTGTATAGGTTGATGTGTTTTATCAATTGAATTGTTTAATTTTCGAGTAAATATAGTTTTACTCGGATGTTGTTTATTTCACTATCCTAAATCCGAATTTTTTCAAAAATTATTTACTTGATTATAGCGAATAAACTACAGTATATATTTTGAAGAGTACATTTATATTAATTTAATTTGATTGTCAATTATGTAATAATGATAATAATGGCTATAAGCGATTGAAAGTTTTGAACATTGGCTGTTGGCCTGGAGCAATATTATATGTACCGATACATAAATTAGTATTAATATATGCCGAACTCATATTAAATAAAGACATATCCAAGGTAAGAGTTTTGATTTCAGTTTTTAAACACCTTATTTCTTATCTCCCCCTCTTTTGCAAAAATAATGAAATTTAATAAAATAAAAATATTTAATTTTATTATTAATCTCCAAATAACAAGACATTTCAATCAATAATTTGATAAATATATGTTTCTGGTGCATTAAAGCATAAAATTGCAGAAAATGTTTAATTGTCTTCTTTCTATAAAAAGAAAAAATACATGAAATAACTATACCTACCTACTATTGGAACTAAACTTAATTTTTATCTATATTTCTCTATAAACATTGCAAGTTTAAAAATTGTGATACCTTACTTTTTGACTAATAATAGGAAACGAATAATCAATTTTTATAAATATAATTTTTTTTATAGTTTAATAATATGTTTTTAGTGTTCCTAATTTTGAATGCGTTAAAATATCCAGTTTATATTGTAAAATTTTACTTATATCAAGTCAAAACGTTTTACATTTAGCAAATAGGATTTTATTATTGTTCATTATTTTTCCATTTTTTAATGGCATATGCAAATCTATTTTCTTCGACTACTGCACCAATTCAATTAGGCCTATATGAATAAAATAGAAACTAGCAAAGAAATTGACACAAAAATCAATGTGTTAAAAATGCTAAAAACCATTTTCTCAAACATAAAATAAATTCAATTGAAAAGTCAAGATTGGGGAAGCAGTATTGGAAATTTCATTTTGTGTGTTAAAATTAAACTGATAAAACCGGTTCTAGCCACTTAGTCTTGGCTGAAGATCATTTCTTGGAAATCTACGGCTCCGCGAATATAATATTGTATTCCCCTTTCTACCCCTTCCTTTTCGTATGTAGGGTAAACATTGCACGTGTTTTCATTCATAAATACTGTTTTTGGTGCCAGCCACTGGGGGCAGCACCTCTCCACAGGCCCCGTTGAACGACTTTCTTCTTATAAAGACAATGGTACTAGTATTATATAGGCTGTGCCTTGACTTCTCGTGATTTTACGAACATTCCCGACCGTTTTGCATGACGAAAATGCATTTAACAAGAGCGCCGAACACTAGCGCACGGCAGTCCAGATTTAAACTAGTTGTGGTTACGAACGGAGGCCGCCGTTGGACGCTCTGCGTTTTGATCGTCGCCGTCGTGCCTCGATTTCGCTCTTATAAATAATGTATTCTGCGGCCAGTGGAGATTCAAAAATATGTAAATTCGCAAATTATAGTTAGTTTATGTTAAATTGTATGTAAGGAAGATTTCATTTTTCCGCTTACTTTCGAAGGCAGTGCGCGCGCACGGGCGCACTTATTGAGAAGCCGCCCCTGAGTCTATGGGCAATTTCCAGCAAAATAATTCTATTGGAAAGGAACAAAATTATTCCGGCTTGTATTAGTTTGTAGAAGTTACCTACTTGTTGTAAGATCTGGGTTTTATGTTTAGTAGACTTGATATTTTTTATAGTAACCTTAAAAAAAGAGAACCTCACCTGACCTAACCAACGATTTCGATTCCGCGGAAAAGGAAAAATAGAAGGGCGGTTCGGTTTATTTAATGTAATGAGTGCCTTGGCTAAATAAGTAGCATAACGTGTCTATAGTCCGTGTGAATCACAGATGTAATATCCTAGTTTGAATCATACCCTGATTTCCAGTAAATCGTCTGAACAACAAATTCGGTTAATACTAAATATTTGGGATTAATTATGCTTCTGTTTATCCATGTCTGCTACCATTCTATACAAGCCAATGCTGCTACGTTATCTTTACCTGTCAGTACCTAACTATCTAATGGATAATAGCCTGAAATTAGAAAAATTCAAGTTGGTACAAATAATCCATACCTGAAAAGGAGTTTAGTACGAACAAATGATTAAGGATTTTTTGATAGTAGACAGAAAAATATCATTGTATGTTGTCCCCCCCCCCCCCCAAAAAAAATGAGCTAGTTGGAAAATATGGATATTTAGGCATCAAGTTGGTAACAGTTATTTGCTGCTAAAAAAACTTACCTTACCCAATAATTAAAAAAAAAGTTATTAGTATCTTCGTAAACAAAAATTCAGGTATCGTCAAAAAAGAAATTAGCAGAATTGATATTTGATTCTGTTTCTAAAACATCGTAAGTAAATCAGCATTATTTAGATCTTTTATGTGATAACCCAACCTCTTAAGAGACGTATTTCTTTGTAAGATTTTTGTTAACTTTTAATTTGTTTTGGTTTTTTTTTGTTTTATTTTTTTAAACATAATATTTGTTGTGCACAAGTATAGCATACATATATAAAGGCTGTTTCAATAAGAACTGACTATTTTGTAATTTGGATACAACGAAAACCTAATGGAATATTTTGAACTCTAGGCCTTTATTGTAAAACTAAGACATTGGAACTCGATATGAAATATAATATATTTCAGCTCAAAAATATATTGGGTGCTGGAAATAAAAATGTATTCCAGTATGCCTTCACTCACAGATAAAAGTATTGCATTCTTTCAAGGATTTTGTAAATGATGTATCAGAGAAGAATAGGTAATTTGATATTCATAGACGAGTTTATATCGATAAACTTATCTTATAACATAATTACATCACACTTGATATTTGAAGGTTCTCCTCTAGGTACTCTAGTTTTGCCAAATGTGTAGATGTCTAATTTAAATCAACTTACATTTTGATTTCAAATTGTAAAACACGCCACCTGCAGAAGTTAGCTGGCATTCCAAAACGACAATATGTGCCTCGATGTGTTATAAATGCTTCATTTCCTGAGTATAATGACAGGCTTAAAATCTCTGCCGCCCTGTATTTTAATCAAAAACTGCAGAAAGACCAAGCTTGTGTCAAAAATATTTTTTTTCAGTTTTATAAATTACAGTTATCATAAATCTAATGAGATTTTTTTTTTAGTGCCAAAGTCTGGGCAGAAGCTTCTATCAGAAGTGATATATTGCGTAAACCAGTTAAACAGATGATGGCATATAGACTATGCGAAGTTCACTTTGAGGAAAAGCATTTTTCTAAGATAACCTCCGCAGGAAAGAAAGCACTTGGTACCTGATGCAATTCCTACAATATTTGGTCAAT
>MU181973.1:552678-567337 GCA_016904865.1 Pissodes strobi
TTTTTCAACTAATTATTTCTATGTAAATGCAAGCAAAAATATTATATATATAATAGAAAACTCACTTGGTCTATCTAGCTCGTTACTCTGAATTCCACCCTCTTCAATGCTTTGCATACCATTATACGAGCAGAAAATCGGCGGCGTAAAAAACAGCAGGACTGTCTTGAGCAACCACATGATTAAAAACATTTCTGGTCTCCAAAAGTAAGTTAATCCCTAAGATGTAACATAGCTAAATTATCACCCACAATCACTTTAATAATCACACTTGAATCGCCACTTAACAACTCAAAGGTGTCAACTTCAAATGTTGCACATTTTTCAACGATAATGTATATATTAACAGTAATTTTTCACTTGGAAGATTTTTCAGAGGAAAATATTATTAATTTTTATATATATGATTATAATTAAGTTAACACCAATAAATCTATGTTATTTTTTCTAAAGACACCAATGAAACATCCACAGTTATAATTTCCTAAAAGTTTATTTGACTATGCGCAATGTATAGGGCGTTAGGGGATTTCCGGAAGTTTTGTATAACATGCATATATCAATTATTACATGGCGCGTAAAGTTGTCCCTCGCGGGACTTCCATCGCGTAAGGTAAGACGGTAATTCCGTCAACGCGCTCGATCACGGTCGGCAGCGTACTATCGCAGCTTTGCTGGCGATCCATTGCGCCGCACCAAAGCTCCGGCATTCGCGCTTGTCTTTCGCGAGATTCTTCATCACAACTTGCAGCATCCCTCCGGATTCGTCTGCATACACCGTAAACGTGTGCTTCAAGAACCGAAAGTAACGCGACTCTGTAAAGATCTGTCATTTTTCAGCGTATGCCTAGGGGAACTCAAATTGTAACCTCTATAACACAGCTCAAGAGACATTTTGGTGTCTGCCATATTTTAAACTCTTTTTAGGTAACTTTTAGGTGCAGATTCAAAATAGCCATTATATTTGGTCTATCAGTTCTAGTTTTTGAAATCCTATATATTGGCATCATTATATTTTTTAACTTCTGACCATTTCACTTTATAACTATTGATACTTGCTCCAAGTGACACAATTTTCAAGTAAATTCGCACATATAGTGCAAGCCGCTTATGCGGTAACCAAAAGTAACAAATGCAAAAACTAAAAACAAGCAGGAATAGAATTTCAGATTGGTAATTTTAGTTAATTCGAATAGCGTCATTTTCCTTATTTGCAGCATCATTAATGATTCTCAACAACTCAGTTGATAAATACCTATTTAATTCAAGCAACCAAATTACTTAAGCAACATAAACGTATAAACATAAAGTCCAAGCACCAGGCTTGCCTAAGCAGTATGTATAGGGTCTTCTTGATTGTGATTGAACTCGATCAAGAGCATATGTTTAATTGAATTCGTAAATCGCAAGTAAATATGGGCTCTGCTTTTATTGCTATCAACAGCTTGTATTTGGTAAATGAACTCGTTATTACCTTCTCTTGTATTTGTGTCTTGAATATGGCTGGGACTTAATTTTACTTGGTAAGTGCCAAATATTTACAATTTGATATATTCCACTTGCAAATGAGGAGAATGATTGTTATCATTAATAAGTTTCATCCAAGCTCCTTATCCAGTTCGTTGATCTAGTCGTCCTTAGTTGCACCCTGATCAGCAGTTTATTAACCTGTTGATTCTCAACAATGTTCAACATTGTCCTGCATGCCTCAAACTTCATTATAATTTGGCATGTAAACTAGTTCATGAAAGCAATTTATTATTGCACGAGCCATTTTCAAATAGATACTCATTGAGATGGCCGCAGTGCTGTATGTGAATAACATTCCTAAAGAATTTAAAAATACTTTTTATACGTTCGTTAAGAGATTCAACAATCCGCATTGTCTCTTCAGTTGTGAATTGTATTTGACCTCTAGCCAAAAATGGGGGTGTTTCACAGTTAAAATCAAGGTTTTCAAGGAACTCTACACAGTCATTATAGCTCCTATCTGCAACAAAATAATCACTAAATTGATGCCTTTTCGAGCATTTTCTCTATCCACGTTTACTTCATTCATCAGAATTTGAGCGTCGTTATTTCTTGCATCAGAAAAATGCGTTCCATGGGCACTAACAATAGAACTATCCGAAGCTATAATAAGTCCAGCTTTGAATAAATTAGAATACCTATGAGACGACTAAGATTATCTTTGTATTCGAAACTGTGAACTACTTGATATTTTTAAATATGTGCAGTCTGGGTACAATATTGCTTTACGAGCGACCGGTTCTGCATTATAAAGTCTATTTGCGAACTCCGCTATGTGCCTCTGTAAAAACTGTTCTGTGCCCAGCACTTGCGGTAACTGGAATCCCAGATATTATGCCTGCCTTATATGCCGGAGTATGGCTTGTGGCGGACTTCATCCACCGACTCACAGGTGGCAGCACCAACCAAAAATCAGCCATCATCTCACCGCAGACTCACGACCCTTCTCGCTTCAAATAATAGTTCCAAATATGAACAAGCTATACCCCGGCGTATAAGGCAGGGTCTACCTACGCCTTACTGACGAGTCCAATAGGTAGACCCGGGACTAAACGCAATAATGGTGCAACACTGCTCCATATTAGTGATCCCGACGTGATATGATCACGCATGACAAGAAGGCCGCAACATGGATCGCCTTTCCCATTCTGCCATGAGACTACAGACTCACTGGTACACTTCTCGGCAAACATTTGCACATTCATCATCTCTCGCCTTGCTCCCCCTTTAATCCATCAATACATCCCTCGTCTCCAGTCTACAACCATCTCTATCTCTCTCATCATACAACCATTCTACGTTGTCACTGGTAGGGGAGTATTGTGACGGACTTCATCCATCGACTCACAGGTGGCAGCGCCAACCAAAAATCAGCCAATATCTCACCGCAGACGCACGATGCCTTCTCTCTTCAACTAATAGTTCCAAATACGAACAAGCCATACTCCGGCGTATAAGGCAGGATCTACCTACGCGTTACTCATGAGTCCAATAGATAGGCCCACTGCGCCAAAATGGCATTTACTTTTGTCCAGAAACTCGAATTTCTAAGATACGAGATTTTAATGAAACATACGTTACACTATTATAAGTTGAATCATTGGATCAAACAAAAAACTAAACTCGAAATCTTGGTACACATACTATATAGAATGGAGGAAAAAGTCATTAATAGAACTAACTATTCATTTAAAACTTCAGAACGGAAAAGAACACACATTTTTGAAAGTATTTTGGAACAGTCCGTTTTTAAACTACAGCAGTAATCTGCCGTCATATTCTTATCCCATCTTCTTTCGTAGCGGTCCTCCATTATTTTAATATTTTGGTGAAATTTTTCACCTTGCTCCTCACTGAAGTCTCTCTCAAATTTTTAAGAAAACAGCATATATGGCTG
This sequence comes from Pissodes strobi, assembly GCA_016904865.1. NCBI lineage: Eukaryota > Metazoa > Arthropoda > Insecta > Coleoptera > Curculionidae > Pissodes > Pissodes strobi. The sequence goes on from MU181973.1 coordinate 556,106, forward strand.
TGTAAAAAATGCATCTTGATGCTCACGTTACACCCAAACATCTAAAACAGTTAGAAATCTCATTCATAGAATATACAAAAGCAGGATCCCTAATGAGTGGTCAAATATTCCTCTTTATTTTTTTCCACACTGAGGCATTTTTCCCTTATGTATGCAAAACACGATTCATTCTCATCAAAAGCCTTTCGGCCCAGCTTAATATGCAGTGGAGGAAAGGTGATTTTCTCTCGTTCAACTAAGGAGTCATTAATGACATTATGGGTTTTCTAACCCAGTGGTGTGTTTTATCTCTACTGTCCCAGGGGCACATCAAGCAAGGATATTTAGTATAGCAACCTTGCTGCCCAACGAGAAAGTTGACCATTTTTAAGTCCACTCAAATTACACATTGATCTATATGATACTTTATCTTTTCTAATACCAAAGCTATGTTATCATATCCTTCATTCAGTTTCGTTGAGTGGCCAATTGGTATTGAACCATGCTATTTGTTCCCATTATATAGAATAATACATTTCGAACGTCCTTTTGAACTATCAATAAATAAGCGCCAATCAACGGGAAAATATTCAAAAAGGCCCAATTTTCCCAGGAGCCCTCTAATATCGTTTCAAAATATTAGAGAAGAAAATGGTAGATGGTCCTTTTATTTTGTACAGTAAACGGTAATTTTGACTAATTTTTCCGGTGAATGTTTTTCATTTAACCTGGAATCCAGTAATTCCGAAGCTTCTTTTGACAAGCTGAGACCTCTGCTTAGGCAATTTAACTTATCCTGGTTAAAACTTTGAGGAACCGATGACATTCTCATAATCACTTTCACCTTCGTCATTATCAGAAAGATGGTCAGAGGCCCAATATTCGTCCTCAGATAGTTCTGGTAGCTGGTTAAACGTTGGGATCGGCACATCTTCTGAGTGAGGGACTGGGCACCTTACAGGAACTATATTAGGATAAACCCGCTTGCTATGATTGTTTATTGATTCCATTTAATATTTACTTGGCATAAATAACAGTCTTTAAAGTGGTTTTTGGGTGCTTTTCAAACCATCATTTCGTTGACGTGGTTAGAATTTTTCTTTTCCCAATAGTCCACTGTCGTAAATATTCTGTTCAAATTTTACATATGCAGTGACCAAGTTTAAATCTGATCGGCAAACTTAACACCACAATATCGAAGGCAATCGCTAACGGTTTTCCTATTTTCTTTTAACGTATTATTATACTCCCCGCATATGTAGCAAACAACATCAGGATTATTTACAGAACTTCTTCTGCTTGAACCGGGCTTTCAACGCATTTTACGTTTATTCGAAAATACAAATTAAACAGTTTTTAACACAGTACGTTTTAGGTGAACTTTATAAAAACACGTTCCTAAACACAAATATATAATGCAATGCCAACTTCGATCTATACGGCAAGAACGCACAAACCAACCTGAAGGCAAGCTTGCACACGAAATCTGATTGGTTTTAAATCCGAATTTGTTAAATGAAATTGAACTGGGTCGCAAATAAAAATGCATGCATAATACCAAGTTATAATTGAAATGAAAATCTAAGAGCGTAAGCATATCATCTTTGACAATGACACAGTTTCCATAAATGAAGAGGATTCTTGAAATATAAAGTAAAAGTTATAGGAGAAGTTTACACGGGAAACAAAATATTGGTTTGATGAAATGACTCTTTTCATAGATCAGTATCTCTTAATATAACATATGGGGTTTAACTGTATATTAATATAACATAAAAGCTTTTAGCTCTAAATATGAAACAACTCCACATTTGGACACTCTAGAAATCCTAACTAATATTATAAATGCGAATGTGAGTTTGTTACGTTTTCACGCGTAAACTTCTCAACCCATCATATGACACTTCTAGATTTACCCGCAGCTTCGCTCGCGTTGATTTTTTCGGTTAATTTTAATCAAATTTTCCACGCGTAAACTACTCGACCGATCATCATGAATTTTGGACAGATAAGAGTATCGTAAAGGACATAGGACACTTGTTGTTTTTACCCGCGGCTTCGCTGGTGTTGATTTTTACGGATAGTTTTAATACTATTTTCCACGCGTAAACTACTCAACCGATTATCATGAAATTTTTTACAGATATTTTCAAGAGTATAGTAAAGGCCATATGACATTTTTTACCCGCGGCTTCGCTCGCGTTGATGTATTTAAATAACTGCCAATGGTGATTAAATTTTGTACAGATATTTTCAAAAGTATACTAAAGGACATAGGTCAGTTTTTAGGTGCGGCTTCGCTAGCTTTAATGCACTGAAATAACTGGCAACGATCATTAAAATGTAAGATATCATGAAATTTTGTACAGATATTTTCATGAGTATATTGTGGACAATGTATACGGGGGTTTTGTTACTATAGAAGCAAAATGTTGTGATTGATCATTAAGGGTCAAATCTTTGGCGTTTGAAAGTGTTGTTCGTGTTAGAGTGCCGAAAAATTGTGAAGTTTTTGTAAAGTTGTTGCCGCAAGTGCTTAAAACTGTTGAAAACGTGCCAGAGTTGTAGTTGTAGCATTGGTAAGCACTCATAACTTATAACCCAAACTAATATTATAAATGCAAATGTGAGTTTGTTTATTGCATTTTCAGGCATAAACTACTCGATAGATCCTCATGAACTCCAACGTTCCAATAAGTAAATACCGGCGCGGCGGTCAGCTCACCATTCAATTGAACATAGCATCAGCTATTTCGGATGTATGTTAAAATCAACAAAAAGCAATTCAAATAAAAAAAATTACGATTTATACTGTTAGTTTTAATCCTATTTTCTCTTTATCTATTTCCATTTTTCTGTCACCTTTAAGCAATAGTTTATATGTTTCTATTTTTGAGGTTAGGTCTCTACATTTGTTTATTTTCTCAATTTTTACCCTTTTTCAGGGTTTTCAATGTAGGCGAAGCCGCGGGTAAAAGCTAGTCAACACATAAAACAAATTAATGCTTAGAAGACAAGACGGGTTAGTATTCCATAAAGATCAAAGAGCTATAGGTATCTGAAATTCGCCGTGTAAAGTATTCAAAGCAAAATTGCATACATGCACTGTTTCGTTTCCTGATCTCTATATGTATTAACTTTCTAAATTAAAATGCGAGTATATAGATATATTGTTTTAAGAACCCTTAATATTCTAGGTGGGCTATCCGTGCCTTCGTCCGTTGCCAGGTGCTCGATCGAAGCGTTTAAATCAGAGGTTTGTTGATTCAATTTATATGTCTAATTTCACGAAAGGTTAGGATACGGATACTATCATGATACAATAAACACAAGGTATGATACCTAACCGTCTCAAATTCGTTCGCTCCGCGCATTGACGTCATTGCGTGATTGGCTTCTATCGAAATGCATACGTTTATAGGCACATAATCATTATGTTTTACCTATTTTCTCTATTTTTTAAGAAAATGTGTGTCCTGGGTGAAATTAAAAACTAATTATTACATATTAATACTATAAAAATACTAATAAAAAAAACATATTCAACATAACTTTTATGATGAATGGATCAAAATAGTTGTATTAAAAACAGCATCTTTTGAGAAACATAATAAACTTTTACTTTTAACTAAAAAACGTTTATTGAGTATTGGCCAATCGACAGCAAAAAAAAAGGAAATCGATAATAATATTTTTTCTTAAATAATAATTTTAGTCAACTTTCTTTTTTTAGAAATTGTTAAATTTATCAAATCCTGATGGTAGCAAGACCATTAGAGATGGAGTAAAATTAATTTCACATTCCTGTCTTAACTTTTCAAGAGCTATCTGACGGTACTAATTAGCAGGTGGTACCATGGGTACAAAATCTGGTACTACTGGCAGGTGATACCATGGGTACCAAATCTGGTACCACGGTAGGTACCATTGGCAAGTGGTACCATGGGTACCAAATCTGGTACCACGGTAGGCACCATTGGCAAGTGGTACCATGGGTACCAAATCTGGTACCTCTGTAGGTACCATCAGTTAGCACCATCAGATAGCTGTTGGAAAGTTAAGATAAGAATGTGGAATTAATTTTACTCCATCTTTAATGGTCTTCCTGCTACCAATGTGAAAAGAAGCCACAGTACCGATTTTCAACTGTTTATAGCTGTGAAACTACTAACTCTAGAGGTATATGATCATACATCAAATTTAATATGATTAGAATTTTAAGTAGAATCCAAAAATGTAATAAAATATAGGTTGTTTCATTTAAAAAAGTGTAACTTTCTTTGACCACCCTGTATATAAAAAAGTAAAGATTAAAAAAATACAAAAAAGTAAAGATCGTTTTACTAGGAACAACTTTTGTTTTTAATTTTTTTTGCAACCATTGTAGTCTTCGAGATAAGGTATAGGCCCGTCTTAAACGGGCCACCCTGTACATAGTCATCTTCCTCAAAATGTTTTGAGCAAATACGTGAAGAAGTTTTATTAAATTTATCCTTACGAAAACACAGGTGAACCCATTTACTACACATATCTTGTCTTTGGGAAACGTGAAACACCTTATATTCCTATCAAAGTTTTTGTCTTAGTTATCCACCTTACATCCGTCCACAGCACACCTCATAATCAAACGTTTTTTAATTAAAAATACCAACAAACATCGTCTAAGGAACAGTAACGCCAACAAAATTTAAATCTAAAACATAGGAATCTCAAATGCAAAGCACACGTTCGTTCATGTTGTAAATGCAGGCCGGCCAAAGAAAGCTCGCAATGACGTCACAGACGAATCGTCGCCTGCGCGATATCATACCTTACGTTTATTGTATCATGGGATACTATAGTTTTTTTGGTATAAGTACGAGACAATCCTAGCAGATATAATCCGAAAAGGCTCCATTCTAACTTTCATGTTGCACTAGTATTGTTTGCCGTATTAATTAACTATTAATTAATACGCATAAACTTCTTTCTTTCGTTTCCTATCTTTACTTCTTTGTTCCTGAAGGTAGTAAGCTATATTCTTCATATTTTCATGCACATTTCCCCTATCACGATGGAAAAAGTAGCATTTTTAATTAATCTGATTTTTAACCGTTCGTCTTGGATTCCATAAGGTCTTGTTGGACAAATTCGGTTAAAATTCAGGTAATAAATTTTGGAAGGAATCGATAAAACACGTCAAATAATTTATCAAATTGGGCATAATATGACAATAATCTAATTTATACAGATATAGGCAGCCATGATTTTAGTAACTTTAAAGGTTACTATCGATTTTATTAAAAGAGTAATGATATAATGGTATATTTTCTTAGCGAAAGAGAGCGATTTACCATTTTCATACGCATTAAGAAGTGTGCAATTTGCTTAACGTTACACATCCAGAACATTATTTCTGGATAAGTTAAAGACAAATCGTAGATTTGAAGGCCGTAAATTGATGGAGGAGGTGTTACTTTCGGCCGTAGAAAATCCGCTTATAAATGGCAGAAGTGTAGCTGATATAACATCGGAAAATCGATTGCTTCAAATATTTTTAGAGCTGTAAAATACCATCCATCTTATCTGACGACGACCTCGACCTAAGGACTAAATTTTGTGGAATAATGACGGCAAAGTGACGAAAAGCATAATTTTTCAGATGTGGCCACATTTTTTCTTTCACATCATGTTAATCGGCAAAACGATCGGTACTCGGATACAAACACACACTGGATGCAAACTTGTTATACCAGCACCCTCCAAAAGTAAATGTATGGGTGGGAATTGTTAAAAATCGAGAAGATGGACCATATTTTTTTAATCAAAATTTGACTGGGCAGTTATGTCTGGTATTCCTACAAAATCCACTAATTCCCAACTTAATTATCATATTTTCTGAGGAAAATAATAGAAATCATTTAAAAACTTACTTTGGTGTCAACAGAATGCCGATCCACTATTATAGAGCGGGAACAAATGTTTTCCAAATGAATGGATTGGGGGAAGGCCACTTTGCATTTTGTTATAGGGCTACTTAATATCAAAAGTGTATGTAAATAGAGCAGAAGATTTGAACAAGTTCAAAGAAAGAATTGCCCAAAAAGGAATAGCCAAAGTAGATGAGGATATGCTTGAAAATATAACAAGTTTTATAATCACTTCAGAAAATGTCAGCAAATCTGGAGCACAGTTCCAACACTCAATTATTATTATTTTTGTGAGTTATGTTTTATTATGTGATTAATTTGCTTTAAGCTGAAATAAATTACCACCTATCGTTGCAAATCAAAAACAATCGCCGATTTTCGGAAACCATTCGATTTTGGTATAGATATTTGGAATTTTACGTTGAATTCAAATGTTTAATAAAATACAGGATGTTCCGTTAAAAAATTCTTCACAGCATCATGTCTTCTAATTGGGATACCATGCATAAATGAAATGATGATCAATTCATGCGGAATTCGATATCTTATTTGTGTGTTTCAGCGTTTTTTTTTTAATTTACTGAATTTTAATCGAACTTGTGCCAGACTTTATGGGCGCACTGTATAATAATTTAGTTTTGCCACCGTCTAAAGATATTCTAATACCTTTAGACGGTGGTTTTGCTACGTTACTAAATGCACGTTTCGCACTAGGATTTTTTTTTCGCAGCTTATTCAAAGAACATGATATATTCATGAATATACATGAAAACCACAACAGATATCATCAGCACCCCTACACAATAATTAATCGAAAGCTGAAGAAAGAAATGCCATTCTTGCTCCTACGCTCCTAGGAAATCTAAAATTAACTGAATACGGCCTGAATTTCAAAGGGGAAAATCCTGCCTTGATACGAATAAGTAGATCGCGCGTGCTCTGCGTTTTATCATTTTGACGCACTATCGCTTTTCGCTTAATATACTTTAGGACTGAGTTTAAAGCGTTCTAATTTAGATCAAACGGATTAGGGTTTTTGTGTTGTTAGTTGTGAAATCATTTGTAGTCTGATGTCATGACAATATTCAATTTCGTTGGTCAGAACAGATCAAAATATAAACATTATATTATTACAAGGTCCTCTAAAATAGTTTTGCACTTTCGACAAAATAGATATGACAATTAAGGTTCTCCCAACTTCGAGTGCTTCTTACTCAACATTTAATGGCTGAACAAAAAGAAGCTTGTTTAAAAATCTTCTTTGGGCGGACGAAGCTACGTTTACTACATCAGGCTTTAGTCAACAATATTGAAATTAATAGACATCGTGATTAATTCATAAGAGAAAGAATGGTAGGTCTCTTAAGACCGCGTGGCAACGTTGTATATTAGTAAGTATAAATAATAAGATACTTTTATCCATTTTATTTAATTCAGACTTTATTTCTAAACAGATTTTAATCAGATGACAGATGAAACTATCATGAAACGTCACGCATGCGGCGTGCATATTTGAAAGTGCAATCAAAGAACTGGGAAAAAAAGGGTTACATAAATGTGCAATTTATATATAAATTGCACATTTATGTAACCATTTTTTCTCGAAAAATTACAGCGATAATTGCACTGTAGAAACCGAAAGAGCACGGCGATAATTGCATCGTACGTATCTATGGTAATTCCATTGTAAACTTACGATGACAGGGAAAATGTATAAATTACGTCCAAGTCAAAATATATTTTTAAAATGTCTCACTTCGGGAAATATTCCCCCGAATTACACTCGTGCATAAAAATAACCAGATAATTTTGCATTCGAGTGTGTTGTCTTAGAAAAACTGCATTCGGTCATTTTCATATTTTGGAAAAAGAGCCCTCCACCTTCGGTGTCGGGCTCTTTCTTCAAAATATGAAAATGAACTTATGCAGTTTTTAGACAACGCACTGTCATGCAAAATTATCGGTGATTTTGATGCACTTGTGCAATTACTTCCGATAATGATGAACTCTGAAATAATATAGAAATGTTGAACTGTGATAGATAGAAGAAAGTATGGACAAAGGTGGTCATTTATGACCTACAAAGTGTCATTTAGTAGGAAATTGTTTTTATATCGTCCTGGCCCTGTAAATAATAATAAAATTACCTGGCAGCCTTTTTCAACATCATTTCTTTTATGAGTGCTATATGCCAGTCTTACGGTTTTGAATAAGGAAAGTTGGTTTCAAGTTATACATTATATGTCATTCGATATTTAGAAATAATAAATGCTAAGACATATAATAGAACTTAGAGCCACGAAAAAATTAAACAACTTTATAAAATTTGTTTTTATTTCGAATTTCATTGGAAATACTTAAAATTTTAAATATGACTTGCATTTTAATGGCCATATAAATGCGCAAAGTTATCCCAATGAAGATACTTTATGATTTCCTACAGTTAATGTGAAAATAGAGCTAATAAAATATACGTTCCCCTAAATAGGTCTAAGATGGTGGTCGAGTATACTTCTTTATAGTGTTGCAACTATAATTTTAATTTTATCCAGTGACTGTCAAATCATACTAATTACATACCAATATATACCTAGATATTAACTAAATTTATTTATAATATAATTTTATGTTGCCGTTTATTTAAAACACTGTCTACTTATAAAACGTAAAAATTAGTCTTCTTATTTTTACCCGTAAACATTTTAAATGCTTTAAATGCACCAACGCTATTGGTGTGTCGAAATGCTAAATAAATAGATGTTATACCTAACCTAAACAAACTTATTGTTGAAAAGGTAAATTCGGGTTGAAATAATCCACTCCTTCAGATACTATACACAGACATACCTATATCATGGTTGATTATTATAGCACTAATCTGCATACAAATAAAGCCAAAATGCACAAAATCTCTTAGAGAAAACACAAAACTTCGATTATTTCTGGCTAGCAATGTAGATAAAACGATCGAAGCTAAGCAGTCATTCATAAAAAATCGACGCGGCTGCGAAATCGTAATTTACGAATAGCCGCAGTACGGCAACTAATCAGTCGGGCCAATAACGCATGGCCCTCAATGTACGGATGTATTTACAGTGCAATGAATTGCAGTCAGGTATCAAGTGCTCTTGCAGTTCAGTGGTTACGACGGCCCGAGTTGAATTCCCGTCGATGTTTTCTTTTATTTTTTAAGGTTATCTTTGTAAAAAGTTTTTTCTTCATTTTGGGCATGCCTTGGGTTGGCTTTGGTTAGCTTTTGTTGGCTGCGCCCCCGTAGCGAGCGAAGCGAGCAGAGTGCCATACTTGGAGTGAAATATTAAACATTTTAATATAGTAAACAAGCCCTCTAAATAGTAAACAAATCAAGTCATTGCGTTATTGTTCGGGCTCATTAGTTGCCGTACTGCGGCTAGCTCCAAGTGAAATCGTACAGCTTGATTAAAATCATAATGCAATTTTGTCGGTATAACTATATTTTTTGATGTTCCAATAACTCCTTATGTTATTGTAACGAATTGTTTTTTATCCCGTGACGCCACGCTTTGTTTAGCGTGCAGGAATATAGCTCAGACTCGGGATCGATCTACGTCAGGTGAGAAGAGATAATAAAGAAAGCACTTTAGTTTAAGAGAATAACAACGTCTATTGGATAACGACTTAATGATAAAACATTCACAATGTCCATTGATCAGAAACGTAATAAGATTACTTGTGATAGGCTAATGAGACTAATTAGTTTATTTAGTGAACTTTATATGAGTGATAATGTTTTTTTTATAAAGAACACATTATTGTTCGGTAAGTCCAATATGGATAAGAATGTGAGGATTTTTCTAAAGTGTCAGATTTTTCTTTTGAGATCTCCGAAAACAACCATAATAATATGTCAATAACTTGCCTTTTCACTCAGCGGCCTTGACACATCTCCTACCCTTCAGCTCTAGAAAATAAAAAAAAAAATAAACTAAAATAAATATTTCCTCCAAAGCCCGGTCGATCCAAAACAATATTTATTTAAAAAAAATATGGTTACTATATGGATATATTTCATATAGTTCAACAGGGGTTCCGACATTGTCAAATATCAACGTCGGAACCCCTGTTGAACTAGACGCGGCCAAAACAGTAGCAGAAGATTCAGTTAGCTGTTGGCTGTTGACTTAAGGCTGATTTTCACATGTCGATCGATCGTGCACAGACTGTGCACCTACCGTGCTATTTTAGTGTACATCTGTATGTTCCATATGAAACGCGCTGAAGCCCATATTTATATTTACACATGAAGGACTAATGAGCTAAAAAATACTTTTTTTTTGTGGCGCAATGCAGTTTTCTTCCGTTCCTTACTAGATGCCCAACTCTGCCCCTTAGCTGCCCTCACGTAAGTTGAGTTAAAGCACAGTTCTTACTCTTTCACTATAGTATAAGTAACAGTGAAAAAAGCATATTTGTTTTAGACAATTTGCTTTTAAGTACAACATAGTTTAAAAATATTACAAAATCCCACAAAAGCCAGTAAATATTAAATTTATAATTAAAATGTATAAATAAAATTTCTATTGGCATTTTATACTTCTTGATTATGGCTGTGTTTCTGCATCGCCACCTTGAACTCATCAAATAAAGGGTTGATGCATAACCAGCCGAGCTGAATCGGATTTAATACCTGTAATTTAAAACAAGTCTTAGGTATTTAAAACGTGCTTTATCTTAATTAGGTTTTCCCTATGGGGTTCAATTACTAACAAATTATTTTTTGATTATAGTGGCTTAGGCGACTTAAATCAGTGAAAAAGGCATCTTCCAAAATTTACCAAGGATTTTATGCGCGTTTTTATATCTGGTCTTTCAAATCGTGATATGAATTTCAAACTTTGATGCTATATTATTTAATATAGTTATGGCTAAATATATCCATGAAAACATTTTATCCTCTAACAAGCAAGTTACAGTAAACTATACGGAGTCAAGGAGCTTCCTTTCGTTTTAGATAAATAAATAAGTTATACTTCCAGTAAATAAATCCCAAGTCACGCCAGTGGTTTACATTAAATCTTGTCCCACAATCCCAGCTTAAATTAAAAACGAAAACAATACAACTTCTTGTTTAAAAAACAAAGCAGAATTTTCAAGTCAACAACGAAATCGGGCTTGGCAATAATGAAGCGCGGGTAATTTCAAAAACAAAAGCCATTGGCCGGCAGAATTGCTGTCAAAAGAAACTAAGGAAAGAGATAAAAAGGGTGAACGGTCAGCTATTAAAACGAAGTGACACGGCATGGCATTCCATATTGTTCCTTTGAACCATTTATTTTAACTACCATCCTTTCTGTCCTATATATAT
>MU181973.1:567737-578394 GCA_016904865.1 Pissodes strobi
GCTATATAAATAGTGCTGATCTCTATACCTTAAGATAAAAGTTTCAAGTAATTTTTAAATTTTTTGGTGTAAACATTTTATTAATATTCAGAATAGTTTTCTTCCAGTTTTACCAATTATTCAAATGCACATATAAGCCATTTTCAGAGAGATCATATTTATATAAATATTATTCAAGTAAAGAAAAAATTATGGGCACAAAAGAAGAAGAAAGAAGCACCTTAATTAACTTGCACCCATCTTTCCAACTTCCAATTGACTAGGCTGTTCTTTTCATTAGGGAGGGGTACATAATCAATGTAAATTAAGACAAATTTCTAAACCGAAGCAGATTGAAAGCGGAAAAATCTTAACTTAGCACGAAGCTTTTAAAGAAAATTCTGAACCTACGTGTTGGTCGACGTCGGCACGTGCTCCGAATGACCTAAGCGAAGACCATCACTGAAATCAGGGCTGGATTTAAAACGAGATTCTTGCTAGATATATGTCTTCTAAAAGGGTCTGGAACAAAGGTAGTGGGATTTTTTAAGAGAATATTTATTACTCAGCAAACCAAATTGTAACGTCATATAAATCTTATAAAGGCTGTGTAGTAAAATATGGCAGATAAAATAAATCATGCATTATTTATATTTTATCCACCAGTTGCATATTAGAGTATATTTATCACTTGAAAATTGAAACTATCTTGGCAGGTGCTTATCACAGAATTTAGTGTCAATGTAATGGATCTAGTTACTACTAGAATCACATTACTTTTGCGATGTTCATGTCTATTACTTGCTATCCCCTCCTTTTATTGGCGACAACCTTATTAAAAGGTTTGACCACTTTATTTTGTGTTCTTGTTGGAATTCCCAATTAGTTCATTGGCGGAGATCCGGGTAACGGCTACTAGAATTTCGCAAAAATCAATAGTACGGACCTGTTAAACTCTCAAAGTTCTTATTTTATTAGATAAAAAAAATACATTTTAAGCAAATTAAGTTTCTTGCATTTGTCTCGTATCTCCTACAGTTTTTGAGTAAAAAAATAAATCTATTGTTTCTAAATGCTCTGAATAATGCAAGCACATGTAAAGTCAAATAAATTGCTGAAAGTGTCCTCCATAAGCCAGTAAACACCCATCAATTCGACGTGATAAATGGCATCTTACACGTTAAAAAATCTCGGTACTGGCGCAATCGTATTAAAACCGTATTAATAATGCGCAGTGTTACAGTTCCACAGTTTCAATAGTCCAGCGAACGTAGTGGCCATGGGTGAAGTCTACCTCTACTTATCCAACGATCAGGATATTGTTGAACTAAATAATTTCTAACTGCTGCTAAATGAGGGGATCTTAATCCTTTGGTCTTTTATTTTGGGGTCACCTTAAACAACTTCTCTATACTGCTTCTATTGAAACTGTAGAAGAACTTCAACTGCGCATTATTAACAGTGTTAATACGATTCGCGCCAACACCGAAATTTCTGACGCGTAAGAGGAAATTTAGTACTTTGAATAGATGAGTGTTTCCTGGCACACGAAGTTTAATTTTTTTACCGAGGTTAGGAAACACCCTGTAGTTATATCGAATCTACTAAATTGCTATTTTAAACTTTGAATCCGATGAGTTAAATTTGTTCAATATATGTCGTTATCATAGATTATTATCAATTATTACTGGACTTACTGAGGTCACTATTTACAAGTGAGTATCAAAAACTAAAAGTGAAAGGTTGGAAAAATAAAACTTTCGTGAAAGTAATTTGGAATGATAAGCTTATGACACTATAGGAATTTACTTATAAGTAATGAACACTAGGAATATCTGGCTTATAAATACTATTGAACCTGTCCTTGTAAAGACCAAACTTTAAAACTTAATGATTTATTTTACAATGATAGGATATTCGTTAAAAAATATCTGCATGATCTATTTGATCATAATAACTAAATCTCTTTTGCTAGTCTTATATTACGAAATGATACTCTTCAACTTTTCTTCTATTGCTTCTATTTAATTTTACATCAGTTACTTGCACTATTCTGCCATTACTAAAAAAAAAAACGTATGATCTCTCACAACGTGAATCGGAATGAGTCCCATAAACCCTGCCCAGTATTAAATGATTTATGAAATTGCAAAAAGTTGAAATAGATAAAGTATTAAACTCTTTAAGGAGCAAAAGTATTAAAGTTTTTAAATCACAAACATATTTAATAATATCAGAATCACTATTCAAGATAATAAAAATAATTTAAGGATTAAAATTCACACGCACTAATAAACATTAATCTTATGCAAATTACACTTAGAGTTTAGACCGCACCTTAACTATTTGACAGACTCTAATTAGAAATTATCTTTTACAGAAAATTTATGGTAGATTCGACTTTACTAGTCTAGGTGCGTAACCTCAAGCACACGGATCCTATGTGCTATGAAACTAGTGACTTTTAGCTAGGGAATTATGTTGCAGGTTAGAGCCCCCCGCACACTACGCACGGGTGTGCTGTAGCAAACTGGTTCAGCGGGATTAGGTGCGAAGCAAAATCTGTCAAACTAATAGTTCACTTGAGCATTTATATAATAAAACCTGTTGACTATTGTACGTTTATGGTTCATAATCGCTTGTGTTGATCTCTCGAGTTGTTTATAATTTGTCCTGAATATTTGTTTATACAATATTTTCCAGGTTCAAGTTCAAACTTAGGACAGGGTGATATTTGCTTAACGATTTATGTGTTTTGGTCGTTCAGAATATATTTGATTACTATTTATACTTTCACCAGTTTGATAATAATGGAAGGTTGTACATTTTTATTACATGTGTAGTGAATTGTACAAACATATAAAAATATTTAATCGAGAAGGAAAATGTAAGATGTCATTTGTGTCAAATAATGTTTATTAAAATATGAAATTATGCTCATCAATATTGCTCATTATTTCTAAAATTTAAATTTTTTGCTCGTGTCAGTAATAAGGTAAATATAACTTCTTCAAAGCACATGTTCTAACAAGAAACGCAAAGGTATCTTTTCAGTCATGCGCAAGATTGGCGGTCTTTGACGAGTACCTGAAACATAAAATCTAATTGATATATTGTGTCCGCCTGCCCGCCATGTTTCCCTTTACGTAATTGAAAGCATTTCGAACATATGAAGTACAACCAGCATCATTTTCGCACTTTGCTTCTCAAAATTACGTTGTCTTTAAAGATATTGTGTATCCTTAAAAAATCCTCTATTTATTTGTATCGTTTCGGCACTTAAACATGTTATAACTTTCGGCTCGCGTTAAAATACCTATTTCATTTATCCAGTAAATTTCGTATTTCACTTATACGGAAAAATTGTATAGATCTTTGACTATTATCTATTTGGATCGTAATTTGCCAGGCAGAACTTTCCAAAATACTCTTTTATCATTAGCAACAGCTATTAACGACATTAATTTCTTTTTTTGAATTATCTGTCACAATTTATTCATTGGACATATTTTCCACATTTTTGTTGGGCAATTCCAAATTTTTAATCTGATTTTCCTCAGTAATATTCATCCTCACAGTTTTATCCACAATACCGAAACAGAATTTTTACGCAACGCGTTTCGCTTCTATCTTAAATAATCCTGATGATACTAACATGGCTCACGATTCTGTGGATAAAATTGTGTTATATAGCTATTATTATATAGCCCTAGTGATTTTTGTTTGCCATGGATCTATTGTTATAATATATGATAGAAGAGAATATGACGAAAATTCTGTGATACTGTTTTATTTGGTTCCTCACTGCTTCAAAAATATAAATCCCATTAATATCGAATTATCTTATAGCGGACTCCGAGCTTGGTGGCGTATTATTCATTACAGTTGCTAGAAATTTCTTTTTAGACCCTATTTGATTTTATGATCATCCAAGCCTTCTATTATATTTTATTTTCTTTTTTTGCATATGACTAACCTTCTTCTCTAGCTGCCTTTTTCCTTTCTCTGTCATTTGCTGGGATTAATCCACCTTTTCTCTGATAATTTATGTCTAAATCACTTATTTGTTTCTGTGCTATTCAAAGCTTTATACATCCTCTCCTTTTCCGCAAGGCTCTGACCTGATTTCGGAGCCTCGTACAGGCATGTTAATTGGTAGCATGTAACAAGTGATTTTGAAGTTATGAATTAAAAGGATGAGGAATCTAAATTTCTGTTAATACATAGCACGTTAGTGGCCTTCAACGACACACAACACAATAATGCTTTCAACTGAGCAGTGATAAACAAGGTTGCCTCTTACCGGTGTTATGTAGGATTAAAAATGAATGTTGCTGACCGTATCTTTAATATTCTCATTAATTCAAATATAGTTGAACCTATTAGAAAATAGGTCCAAACTGTTGCTTAAACACGACAATATCGTTGGTCAATCAGAAATATATAGAAAAACAGTTTTATAGGATTATGTTAACAAGAAATGGACTAAGAGAGGGCATTTTCACTTAATTATTTCTTGAAAAATTTAGAAAATTTACAAAAAACAATCCAAGTGAGAGTCGGGAGTTGCATTTCGAGTAATATGTTTCAGCACAACTGTCCATACTTTTCTGGAAGACTTATTGCAATTTCATCAACTACTATTTCAGAACATCGACCTTGAGTAACAGTTATTTATGCAACAAGTGTGTAAAGTTACCCTATTTTATGAATGGGAATATTGCCGCATGAGCCGTAGGCGCATGCGAAAATCCCATGAATAAAAAATGGTACTTTACAGATGAGCAGCATCCTAACATTTGTTCTACTATCGAAAAATATGAAAATATTAAAATAGTATTAAATTACTTTACGCACTAGTGCGTAAAAAAAAACTTTAAGCACTAGTGTGTGAAATAAATTATTTTACGCACTGCACTAAATGTTAGATATACTTTACTCACTAGTGCGGAAAGTAATTTATTTTACGTACTGCATAAAAAAAATATATTCTACGATATTAGAGAGTAGGTAGTAGGAAAAATATTTCACGTTCTAGTTTACGGGACAGTTCTGGTCGAACGTTATATTTTTTGTGGTAATAAACCTTTTGAATCAACATTTACGTTTCACAATAATGATATATTTAGGGGGGTATACCCGGGCTCCGACCACTTTGATTTTTATTTTTCAAAAGCGTTTCTCTACTATGCTAGACACAAAGGACCCACTAACTGCACCAGATTTTGGATTTCTATTAAATAATGCGATTTCGAATATATAAAATAAAAAATGTTACTGAATCAGGGCATTGAATCTACTTTAAAGAACAATTATGACCCACGAATAATTTGAATTCTTTTACAATTTTATCAATTGGAATAATACATTGCCGTATTTTCTCGAAAAAAAATCGAAGTGCAAAACTTTAAAGCAGCGATTAGTGAAGAAACTTGTATTTTCGTTATAATAATAATCATATTATTTAATTATCACCAAAATCTTATACAGAAGACATAGCAACGTCAAAAAGAAATTCTGTTCAACGCTCTACTTATATAGGTAGATACCCACTGTAGTACGTACAAGATACACACATGTTGAAATCAAAATATAAAGGTATAATAATACTTATTGTTTAAGAGATTGATTACACCTTTTGAAAACGTTTTAAGCATTAAATTTGCTGCTAGGAATTTGGTAAGTTATTTCACTGCCCGATTTCCAGAATTTTTATCAAAATATGTTAAACCAATCGCAGGAATGCTTAGGCTCATGCTGCCCCTGGCAACCGCCGACACATTATCTGCGTAATGATCTATGTTTGTTTGAAACAGACTTGGATGTTTTCATGACAAAAATCACCAATTATACCAAACGCCAAGTATTGAAAAATATGAATTACACGATACGCGATGTTCTAGGAGAGAGCTTTAAAATACAACATATAATCCACTTTTGAAGTTTAACAATATTTACAACTTCACTGAACGACTGCCAAAATAATGTTCGATAGGTAATAATTCCACAGTAAAATAGTATTAAAATTTCTATACTAACTGCTCCATGGAGCCTTCTAATCACTGCACAGAGGTTGTGCAGCTTAGTAGACAAGGTGTTAGTTCCCAATTTAGAGAGCTACCCATGCATATGCATACCAATTAACTTTGTTCGCTCCGAAACAGGGATCGATTTCCCATTGAACGACACATACAGCGACTTTTTCGGCGAACTAATTTTTGAAGAAAAAAACAACATACCAGTTTTTCTTCAATTAGAGCTTTCGCCCCAATCCTGCATTTTCTCCGACGCACGCGAGCAATCCTCGGAGAGGACCCAAGAGCCCGACGAGGCAATATGATTGACGTATCATCAGCTTACTGGCAGACGAAACCAGAGTGAAAAAAACCAGAGAGCCCATTCGCATACAGGCATGGTATTGGACCAAACATGGATCCTTGAGGGACCCTTTGCCTCGGTGCTACTCTTGTTACACTAACAGTCTTCTCTCTGATAAGCATGACAAGGAAGTTCCCCTAACCCCGTATCTCTTCAAGCTCATAGCTAAAATTGTTTAATCAATAGTGTCCTTAATAGATCAAAATATAGGGGTATCATCTCTTCATTATTGTCAGCTTTTTCTGCATAAAAGAGAAATGTATACTGGAATTTGATCCAGTCCAGCCGAAAACCTTTTTGGATTGATAAAATTATATCAGAAATTTAATTTTCGTCGACTGCTATTATTGTTGCGATCTGCATCCAGATTAGAGAACATTCCCGACGTTTTTTTAGAATTCGCCATGACGTTCTTCCCATTTTTTAATATCGTTTTATGGCATGATTTGTTTCTGACTTAAATATATGCTATGTTATTTCAGTTTTGTTTTTTGAACTGGCAATTCTTCCTTTGTTCATTCTCTTTCTATGATCTATTGAAAAAAGGTAAAATTGTGAGTCAAAATAATTTTACTCTTACCGTAGGAATCAATTTAAAAGGCAAATATTCATATTTGAAATTTCTTTGGATATTCCTGATGTATCAACCTCTTGAATTTTTTATTTTTCTATAGCCAAGGCAATCTTAGTTACCTTACTAAAGAAATCCCTTTGCACGGAGACAATGATCAATTGCCCCAAGTATATTATTTAGTATCGTAAGAAATTTTGTATACGTATTTATTTCCAACATGAATAAGCCGCTTTTAAACTAACACAGTACATGGAACCATAAAATACCAAGCGGACTTATATAGTTGTAATAAATTTCTTAGATACCTGCAGGACCTAACTACAAAATTCCAGCATTCCTAAACACAACTTTTAAACTGAAATCGATCAAAATCTCATATAAAATCATGAATCCCAAAAAAGTTGGGATAGCCATGTGTTTTTAACTCAGGTATACGATTCTTCAATTAATAAATGCTTTATGTGATTTATATTTGAATCACGTCGAGTAAATAATAAGTACCATAGTTAGATCCTTATTAGTGATAACTGCGGAACTGTTATCAACACGGAAATCAGGGGGCGATCTATATAAATCGGATATGTAAATGGTCAAATAAATGAAAACAAAATTAATCTTCTCTCAAGGGGTACAAATAATCACAGATCAGAAAGGAGTGGTAAAGTCATGGCAGTAAGAAATTAAAACATGAGTGTTTTTCGACTTCTTATTCTCAAACCTCGCTGTATACTCTTAAGAAGTTAATTCGCTAATGATTGGCGTAGCATAGTTTTATTTTGTTACATAACTTTTACATCTATAAGCCGTTTTAATTTAGTGCATTACATTGTTCAACAAAATATCCAGTTTGTGTATAAAGATGTAATAAATTTCTTAGATACGACTTCCGACAGTGAAATTCCAACATGCTTTAACATTCGAGCTCCAAAAAATTAATTAAAATTATATAGCCTGTATTCCTGTCCAGGTATTTAATCTTTCAATTAACCACCGTTCTATGTGAGTAAAAAATCACTTCAGATAAAACAAATATTTTAAACTTTATTTATGATGACCAAGAGAATATTATCACCGTGGGGACTAATATTAAGATAGGATCAGGTAGCAAATCATTTGATTCGGTTTCTTTGATCGTCGTAGGAGTACTAGAGTGGATCCTGAATTAGAATAGCCTCAAGTTGGGGGGTAAAATAAATCATTGTGAAAGTTATACATGCAAAAGACGTGCACTAATAAATTTGTCTCATTTATTTTTGTTTATACATTTTCATTTTAGAAAACTTTCCGAATATGGCATAAAAGCAGATATTTTTCGACGCATTAGACAGTTGGTTTATTATATATTAGCATAAACTAACCCAACGGATAGACGCCCAGCTTCTAAATTAAGAAAGTTACAGTCAGTGGACGTAAGATGTCTCCGTCAGCGATACGCGCCTACTAAAATAATAAATTTAAAATTCAGCTTGTTCATAACGGTGCGATGTTGCCGATGCCAAATGCTGTGAGATGCAACCCTTGTTATATATCTTCACGTTTTCGCCCGCCCTGCTAAATATCTTTACAGGCAAAGTGAACTTGAATTATTGCATTCGCATATGATAATATTTAATAATAAAACCATTATTGTCGTCATGCCGCAGGGGGATACAAATGCGTATATTTTAATTGTGGAAAAGCTAGATATTCTAATGCTGGCTTTCGAGCATTTAGATTCCCTTCTAAAAGTGAAGAACTTTGTAAAAAATGGCTAATTAATTGCGGTAAGTTTAAGAACAGTACTTGTAAATTCAATTGAAAAGTGTTCGCCTGCCAATCGTCAAATTATTACCTAAATTCTAAATAGATACGTATTTTACGTATATTCGTAGACTTGATTTTCCAGCGTTCTCTGCTATCGACCAGTTCTATATTATTAGGCGGCACGCGACAGTGTTGATGCTTTATTTGGTTTATTGTGCCGCGGCAAGCCATTAAAAATAGTATATTATTTTATATTGAGGAAAAGTGATGCTTTTCATGGCGCGCTCGTGTTTAACAGCCGAACCGAGTGAGGCTGGTAATAGAGAGCAAGCCATGAAAAGTAACTTTTCCTCCAAATAAAATATGCTGTTTTTTCTTCAAATGTCGACAAATTAATGCAAAAACATCTCTTTTTAATAGTAATAATATCTAATTATTATTAAAGATAAGTGGGTTCGCAAGTCAGCTTAGACCGGTGTCGGTGTATAGGCACAGGTTGTTGCTATAGTAACGTCACATAAAGCTGTCAGTGGACACTGTCAACAATAATTATTTTTTTAAGATTGCGTCTCCGATTGCGTTTTAAATGCAAATTGTAGTTTAATAAATCTTGAGCTGTTGACGCTTATTTTGTTGTCTGTTTGTATTGTATCTATGTTGCTATGACAACACTTTTACCTCCGCCGGCGGAAAAGTGAAAAGTAAAGCTCCGGCGGAGGAAAAACGAAACTTCACGGCCGCCTACACAGTCGAGTAATGACGGATTTACTGACGTTTGAAGAAAAAAAAACTTATAAACTTGTTAATTTTATTGAAGTGAAACTTCTTTAGCGAGGGTAAACTCAGAAATAATGCTTATCAAAGTGAAACGCTCTTTTAATTAAGCATGTCCCAGTATAGCTGGAGGGTTGAAATTTTCAGGACATGTCGCCGGGGTAAAATGAGGATCCTGTACCAAAACTGGACCCCGTAAGACCCCCGCCTCCTCCCTCTTCCCCACCGTTCGTCCAGGAGAAAGGGGAGAAGAAAAAACTAAAATAATTAATTTCATGAGAACGGGAACAGCTACGGGGTCGAAATTTTTATGGTAGGTACGCCACATGAGAGGCTACCTTTAACCTTTTGGGGGAGGGGGCGGTGTCTAATTTAAGGGAGCATTTTGGGGAAAAAACGTTTTTTTTGTCGATATCTCTGTAACGGAGTCTCAGATTAAAAATCTGACAAGCGGTAGAGGGAGGGGGGGCTGGTATTATACCCCCCCATCTCCCCGGGTAGCCCCAAATTTTCGAAAAATGGAAAAAAAATTAAAAAAGCGTAAAAAACTGTTCGGAAAGTTAATAAAAGTATTATAAATCGAAATAAGAAAAAAAGTTAGAGAACCCCAGTTTTTGGCGAAAAAAGGCGAAAGAGTTCAGCTACGAGGTCGGGGATGGCAAAAATGGGAAGAAAAAAATGCATCATAAGAGAAAAAGAACACAAATTTTTGAAAAAACGGGAAAAAATTTAAAATAAAAACGTAAAAAATGCTCGGAAAATTAATAAAAGTATTATAAAACGAAATAAGAAAATAAAAATAATAAAAAAAAACAAAACCAATAGTGTTCGAAAAATGAATAAAGGTATTATAAAACCAAGTAAGAAAAAAATATTAACAAAATAATTGTTCGGAAAGTTAATAAGATTATTATATAACGAAATTAAGGAAAAAAATACTAAAGCGTCGAAACCGGGGGCAAAAGTTGAGAATAAAAAGCTCAAGAAAAATAAAACTCAATTACTTATATCTCTTTCAGAAGTTTCACTTCAGTTGTGTGCTTATAAAGGTGAGGCACATAATTATTTTTGCTTCTTTGAGTTTCTAATGGTGGTTTCCACAACTAGTTTAGGACAAATATACCGAGTTAGTCAAATTTAATATTAAAAACTTGCATGACTTTCGGCCGAGCTTGCGGCTAAACGAAAAATATTGCGCATAGAGGGTAT
>MU181973.1:584449-617298 GCA_016904865.1 Pissodes strobi
TATTATGACTTAGCCTCACGGCTTCACACTTCTTCACCGGGCAACATTCACTTATCGCAGGTATCTTAGATATGACAGCGATTAAGTTCTGTGGGATCCCTCTCCCTGTTACCGGGCCTAGAGTGACGATCTTCGTTGTTTCCCACAAATTTCCTGACGGCTATAAAAAGTAATACTGCTTTCTGTAGTTTCCTATGGAAATGTTCGTTAGATCCTAGTTCTTTGATGAACTTCAACAGATGATTGGTACTGTTTTGACAGTGTTCATTTGCCATTGACTCTATAGTCGTACTTCCAGCTCCCGATAATTGGCAATTTTCCGATCGTGTTTTCCGGTCAAACTACTGGTATTAGGGATGGTCACTGCAATCAGCGTAGTTTTTTTTATTTCTTTATTTACTAAATCAATATCATGTCTATCATGAGTCACAGTTTGATCAGAAGAAATAGTGCGGTCCCAGTATAATCTAAAATTCCCATTTTCAAAATTGGCTCCGGAGTGTAATAAAATTGTAGTTAAAACTTTTTTTTTGTTGTAAGAGCTGCATCCTCCGTGCCAGTTCTTGGAGTACAATTTTTACTGCAGATTTCCTATTGAAGAAGTTTCAGAGATTTTTTTTCTGCTAGTCTAATTGCTTGCTGATATCTGACAGCCCTCTACCACCTTCATGCCGAGGCACTGTACACTCTACATAGCACTTCTTGGATGAAACTTCTTGAATTTTGCTAACAGTGCTTTGACTTTCCACTGTAGGTTGTCGATTTCAGAATTTATCTGTTTCAAATTACTAGCTAAGCGCTGAGCAAGCATGAGTGTTAATTGCCTTAAAAATATTTTTGCTATTGAGTTAAGTTCTTAGTACTTGCCTTAGCCGTTTCAAGAATTCGGTTGTCAGTTCTTCCTTCATCTTCCGATGGTTGATATTCTGCATCTGCGTATCCCCAAGTGCGTGTGCTTCATTTGGAAGATTTCCTGTTGTACCTTACCCTTGAATGCAGTCAATGTGTGGAATTTATCCATTCTAAATTCCATTCAAATAACTGTTAAATTCTATATAATCTTTGCATTTGATCTAGTTTTTGCTTGATAGCCTCTATTAGTTTTAGATAATCCATGTACAATATGTGTTTATTTTGATTGTTTCCCTGTTGTTATTTCCAATGACGAATCCGTAGATGGTAGAGTTTAATATCCGTCCAAGGATGTTCATTGCCAGGCAGAGCCACAGCGGGATCAGCGAATCCCCTGAAATACGTCTTCTTTTGTTAGTATGGCATCTGTAGGAATATTGCAGTCGGCTTCATTCGAGTTTATTTTACAAATTTTCATCACCTTCATCAGCCAATAGTGAGTCGAATGCTTTCTTGTAGTCGAGATATGCCACAAAAGGGTTAATTTTATTGGAGTAGGCTTGGTTGCAGATAACAGAGCCAATGACAGGTTGTTCTTTACATCCCATTGTATTTTTTGTATATCCCTTTTGCTGACGGGCAATTATTTTATTTTGCTCGCAATGGCCATATATTCGATGAGCAATGCAAGACTCTGCAAGAGGTTATGCAATGCAATACATTTATTTTCCAAAATTACAAATTTTGTGAGGCCGGGAACCGCCGTCATTGATTATAGTTTGCCTAGCGGACTCTCTAGTGTCTATAACATCGTATCGACTTAAGTAAATCACGCGCTTACAAACACCTACGCAGTAGGGGGCTGGTGTCGGTCCTATCGACGGCGGTCAGTGGCAATGTCTATCAGGATATCAGAATACTTGGGCATAGCCCCTCATTCGAGCTCATTTTAATTATTACCCATATGGTTGCGGTAAAACGGTATGGCTTTTGCTCAAGATGTGTTTACGATATGAATTATGCAGGGACAAGATTCCTAAAAACCCTGCTGCTCGTTAGACAGAAACAAAACATATATATGTACATGGTTTAGCTATGTACAAAGTAAGGTGGTATATTTATATACATATGTACAAGATTGGAGACAGTTTATACTGTTTCCAGTTCCAGGATAGGGAGTTTAATGGAACGAACCAAGCTCAGCGACGGTCACCGTGTTTCATCGTTTGAATCATATTACAGCGATTCGATTCAGTTATTCTTTTATATGGGAGATTAGTCCCTTGACCTGCCCCTCCCCCTTGTCCGAACAATGGTAGGCGGTGCCTATCAGCAGACTAGTCTTGTCGCCTCGGTCCACTTTTGCTATTTAGCGGATTTTTGCGCTCCTGATAGTTCAGGAACTATTGTCATTAGAGATATTGCCAAAAGGACCTTGTCAAATGATTTATTTACGTTATATTTACATTATATTTACTTATATTTACATTATATTTACATTATATTTACATATATACAAGAGATGAAGGATAAGACACCAGGGTGGCTCTAGCTCCTTGTAAAAGAGCGTGGTTTTATGGTAAATTGGCCCAAACTTTGGCTTAGTTTGCAGGTTATACCTAGTGTCTGCAATTCGGGCTGTCAGTGGCGATCCTCTAATGCCAAACTCAAAGAACTTACTTGCTACCTTGTCAATGTATTGAGCAACGTACTCGACTTTGGTCATCGCATGCAGATCTTCAATTCTGACATGATCGAAGACCGTCAAAGACAGCGCGGATCTTAGGTATTTGTTTTGTATGGTTTGAATCTGTTTTATATGGCACTTTGCCGCGGAGCACCAAACTGGGGCTCCATACAAAAGTGTTGGTCTTACTATTGATCTGTAAACCGTGAGTTTGTTTGCTGGACTAAGATAAGATCTCGTAGCGACCAGCAAATCTAAACTCTTACGTATTACCACGTTCTTTGATATAATCGCTGTAATATGTTTTGAGAAATTCAGATCACGTTATCGTCGGCGTAGATAGCGCAAGAAGTATGGGGATGAGACGGATAGTCAGCTATAAAATGACTAAAGAGGTAAGGTGAGATTACTGTTCCTTGTGGCACGCTTTGATGTGCCTTTCAGTAGACATGGAACTCTGGATCCTTACAGAAAAGGTGCGCTCTTTCAAGTATGACACGATGAGGGCTCCTATATGGAGAGGGAGGCTGTGAGTTACAAATAATTTGTAAAGTAATCCATCGTGCCACACTCGATCGAACGCCTTCTCCATATCGAGAAGCAACAACGCAGTGTGCTTGCCTTCGTTAAAGCCATCGTAGATGTCCTGTGCTATTTTCGCCGCAAGCATAGGGGTACTATGCCCGCGACGAAATCCGAATTGTTCGGGCGGGGCGGCAGGATGTGTAGGCTTTCCACTGCGTCATTAAATCTCGGCAAGCGAAGTTTCTCTGTGACTTTTCCGAGAGTGTTTAAAAGTGAAATAGGGCGATACGATGCCGGCAGCCTCGTATCTTTGTTGGGTTTAGGGAACAGTACGATCACGGCTTTTTCCAGGGAGAGGGAAAGTGCTGAAGGCGGATAATTGCATTGGCAATATGCATGAGGTGTACGATGGCTTTATTCGGTAAACTCTTTAAAAGAATGTACGGAATGCCATCGGGGCCGGGAGCTTTATTCTTAGGCAGACGACAGAGAGTTTTGCGAATCTCAGTCGGCGTGATGAGATTTTGATATAGCGTCGGGTGGCAAGTTGTTGGTTGATATTTCGCCGGGTTCTGTCTATTAGCCTAGTTCTGTTGTTATTTCCATGTGTTAATGGCATTTCCTGCGTAGGTCCGTTAAATTCATAAT
Source organism: Pissodes strobi (assembly GCA_016904865.1). Classification (NCBI taxonomy): domain Eukaryota; kingdom Metazoa; phylum Arthropoda; class Insecta; order Coleoptera; family Curculionidae; genus Pissodes; species Pissodes strobi. The sequence continues at coordinate 588,162 of MU181973.1, forward strand.
GTATTTTTGATAGAACTTGCTATTACTTAGTCCTGTATAGCTAATATCAATTCATCTGTCTCTGGGTAAAGTTAGCCTTTCCGTAACTACTTGAATATATCTTATTTGTAAATATATTCATTGTTTAAAATGCATAGGTGCTTTTTATGTGACCATTACCCTATTTTATTCTGTGATGATTGTATCCGCTGTGAGAGCTGCAGCGGTGTGTATTCTTTGATTGTTTTTGTTACTGTTTTGAGCAATGAAATGTGTTGTACGGTTCGTCAGCTCAAATTCTTAAAATATATTGTCACGTTTAATAATCCTTGATTGGCTTCCAGATTATGTAGCTCAGATTATAAATAAGGCACTTTGGTAAAACAAAAACAACGTCTATTGGTCAGAGAATTAATGACTTATTAAACTTACGCCCTTTCGGTTTAGGTATGGTTTGAATTGTTTATAAGTCGTAGTCCCTATATTATAATAAAGCTATTTTAGAGCGGTGTTGTGTTTTAATTTACGGTTAGGTTTGGTTATTTCATGAGATAATTATTTAATGTTCTTAGTTCATCTTAATTTCACTCAGCAGTTTAAGGCACTATAACTGCCTAACCTTAAAAGACACTTGGCTTAGAATTTTGACAGATCGACTTTAGTACTTTTTAGGCAGATAACCCTAAGAAATACATTCCTGTATACTGCACTTCCCGAGCTGGGCCTGAAGATTAGGATAGAACTCTACTACGTCCCTGCTTACTGCAGTAGGTGAGCGAAAGAGACAAAAGGCTGTCGGACTGATGGTTCGCTTGACTATTTATGTCATAAAATCTGCTAACCATTGCAACTTTACGGTTCGTAATTGGCAACCCTGTTCGCTCGCGTTTTTTTATAAATTAATTAATACTTTTTAAGTTCAAGTTAAAACTTATGACAGGGTGAAAATTAATTAGTAGTTTAAATGATTCTAGTGGTTTACAATATTTATATTTTAGAAGTCTATTGCTGTTCATTTTATTGCTCAGAAGCAATATGTGAGAAGCGGAATAGCAAACATGTTAATAGTTAAATACGTGCTTTATTTTTTTTTGTGTTAAAGTATTTTCTTATATTCTCTAGTTAGTTTTTGTGTAGTCTATTCTCCTATTCTCTTGGAAAACCAAATATTTGTGTGCTTTGTCTACCTGCATATTATCCAGCATTTCATTGTCAGGAGTTTTTATATTGATTTCATCTATTCATTTGTTTGTTTATTATATATAATGTTTTCCATTTACTAATTCCGAATTCTATTCTTTTTAGTAGTCCTCTCTTTTGTGTCTACCTTGGTGCATATATTTTGTGGTCTATAAAAAAGCTGGTTCATTTTGTGTTCTGCTTTATTCTGATGTTTCATCTGAAAATAGTAATTGGTGTTATTAGAAGTATTGAGGAGTAGATTCAGGCCAGAACCATAATCCGATTGATGAGTTTCCTTGAAAAATTCCCAAAAATCCCCTTAATTTGTATGGTGTTTGTTTTTATTTGAGGTTTTTCTGTTTGAAATATGTTTTTGTTCCTTAGGGTTTTGTGATGGTTGACAGAAAATTTCTTGTGGTTAGATGTATTTTGATCATTTTACATTAATGTGGCACAGGTTCGAAAGCTTTTTGTATCTACGTAAGACATTCGTAAGTTCCTTTGCTGTTTTCTCTTTGCTTTATCATTACAGAGCCTCACAACCTTGGCCGTTGCTCCTGCAGCCTTTTCCCTCTTCCAAAATTATATCATATTTCTGAAGGTGATGTTTTTTTTTTCTTGAGCAGTGCTGATACTACTACTTTATATGGTATCTGCAGATATGTTATTGATCAATAAATTTTTGTGTTTATTGTATTATTGATTTTGGTTTTATATATGTTTCACCATCTGTTAGGAATCGTAGATTTTCTACTACTATACTTATTTGAATAGTAAGGAATTTATATGTCGATGCAAGCAGTTTATAACAGAAGTTTTTATTCGATCTATTCCTATATAGGCATTTCCAAGTTATGTGTCTTTATATCATGTTTGCTAGTTGTTCTGTTGTTACTATGTATTTAAATTGTTCTATTGCCCTTTTTGTATATTTTCTTTTTCTTTAATCCATGATGCTGTATTATTATGTCATATGGGGCTTGACCATATTATTCTCCAGAAATCGGCGACTTTACTCTACTTGATAGTGTAACTTTAATTTCCTCTTTTGCTGTTATTCTCTTAGAGAATAGTCGTTCATTCCTTGCGGTTGCAGTTCGCGTTATTTGCCCTTTTATCATTGGATTTTTTGTATCTACGTAAGCGTGCTGTGTATCTGGCTTGACCCTATTATTCTCCACAAATCGGCGATTTTTTACTCTTCTTGGTAGTGTAACTTTCATTTCCTCTTTTGCTGTTATTTCTCTTAGAGAATAGTGTTTCCTTTCGGTGGCAGTTTGCGTTATTTGCTTTTCTGTCTTTGGATTTTTTGTATCTGCGGAAGCGTGCTGTGTATGTTTATGTTTATTTGAGTGTATTATTTCTTCCGATATTTTAAAATTTTATGTGCTTCAATCTGCCGACTGCGTTAGCTTTCCTGCGTCTGCTCTCAACCTCATTATATTTGGTTCAAATCCTCGTCTGCTGTGTTTGGTGTTTGCGCTTCAAAGTTTTTTGTATGTATCATGTTAATACTACTGAATTGCTGCATATATTACTGTGTAAATGTGTTCTAGTGTTCTTGTGGCATCTACTTATCCTGTAATAAGCTTTCTGTGCATCGTGTCTCTTAATATTTTTGCAACTTTCTTAAAATATAATTTTGGAAGTATGTTTTGCATAATTAGGCCGCTGCCTTTTAAGATTATTAAAAGTCTTGAGTATGTTTTGTTTAATCTTATTCCTCCACATAATCGCTTATATTACTGAATGCGATTGTTTCTACTTATCCGTTATTTGTATGAAGCATGGTTGTTTTTATATATTACGTTTATTTCTTCCTGATCTCACAGTTTCTTTGCGACTATTCTTTTTTTTATATATCGTGTGTCGTTGGTCTATTGCTCCTTAGTATCAGGCTGCTGGTCTATGAATTTTTGATCTGTGCCAACCTCAGCCAGATTGGAGTATTTTGTAGTGAAATAAGTATGTGTAGTTCTGGGCGATCTTTTGTTGCTATAATTTCAAGCTTTCTGCATGGTAATAAGAATGCATGACAGTGCTGTTCATTTCATCATTTTGTGCCATGCGTTGTTGGGCGCGTCTGCCCTCCTGGTTGCCCGTTGTCCCAACGAAATATTTTTGTTCACGATTTTCTATCGTATTCAAAAGTGTCCATTAGGCCAGGATTGCCATATTTTTGATCAAAGGACTTATGGCTCAACCCGTCACAAATTCATTTTTCCAATTTAAATGCTTCAGAAGTTCATAATTTTTTACTTACTTATGGCAAACATATGAAATACATCTCAGCTCGAAACCATCAAAAATTGTGTTTTAATTGATTTTTAAATTGTTTTACTCCGAATTGTAAACGTCAGGGGCCGGGCAGACGAATCCAAAATTAAGGGCAAATTTACATTCAACTGATCAAAGACTGACGAAACTAGATAAACTAACGCCGTTCCCAAGTCCGTAAAGTTTCCATAATTGATTAATAGGTCCACGTTGACAGAAGAAAATCGAATCGAATGAGAATTACGGACTTTCGTATAGTTTAGCAAGCTTTTGAAAATATATGAGTTTCTCACCTTCGAGCTGAAACGGAAAATGGACAAGAACACCTTTAAGAAAGCTGGTATTATTCAGAGCTGGAAGCGTTTGGGTTGACAGCTAAATTTATCTTCCGAGTATTTAAAATCATGTTGTTATTGAAGATATTATTCTATGAGATATATTAGAATCCTATAATATGCCGTGTTTCAATTTTTTTTATTACTTCCATATGATATCCCGCTAGAGGAAATATTGGGAGTCATTAAACATATACCCAGTTGTTTCAAAAATATTTCTGCAGCCGAGCCGTGTCGATCTGTAGATTTAATTTATAACTGGGGAATGATAGGTCTCATTAATAACTGAAGTATTTATGACCTATTATGTTCATTAAATATGCAAGATATTTAAAATTATAAATTGCCATTTTAATTTAATATAGCAAGTCTGAACCTTCTTTTAAGTCCGATGCCATTGATAACTAGCGACCGTGAAAAGTTGACCTGTAATTGTTTTAACCTTATATTTACAAGTTATTCCATAATATCATAAAATATATTAAATACATCGCAAATCACTAATGAAAATGAGTATTAGTAGAATGGTTAATTAGTTGAATAATAACATGCTAAATAATTACCATTAACTACTTCAAATCTGCAGGAGGTCTGAAACGTCTTTCCCTGCCGCACTCAAGTAGATTTTTACTATTAACAGAATTTTGCCTCTGATTTAATTTACAATAATTATAAGTCAAATATCCGCATCAAGGATATGACCTCACCAGGTCATCACATCTAAAATCGATTCCTGAGATGCTCAAATACCCGTGCCTATTATATCAACATACATTTTTCATTGTTCGGATTTTTGGCACCTGAGGCATAAGCGAAAATAATATATTATATATGTCATATAAATGTAAGAAAGAAATAATCCGCACTTTCTTAAGTGCCAGGCATATGTCATAATCGTGAGCTTCTGAATAAGCTCAACGTGATAATATATTTTATTGTCATATGGTTTTAAACCTTCTTTGGTGGGCAACGCTACCTGACAACTGTGCGGCGGTTCCGCATTAGCAAAATGACTGTGTTTGCATAAGAGTTCTCAAGGGAATTTTTCCTTTTGGAAATATTAATGGGGAATTTCATGCAGGTACGGCTTTACTGCTTACAGATTTAAGTACCTATATATTTTTAAATACTAAAGGGAACTAATTGGAAATACTTCTTTGTATATTTAGGTATACGAGGTCAACGTCACAGCGTATGTAAGGTGCATAAAACATAATATACTTCTTTTCGCTCATATGCTGTAACCCGTCACAATTACACTTTGCACACAGCGTGTGAAAAATATAATTCTCAAACATAATTAATAGTGTGTTTCTAGATATTTCCAAGCCAGATGAAGAAAAATGCGCGTTCCGGACTTACCACGTAATTTTTGAAGCCGACATAGTAGCTTACCATAGTCTGAAGGACTTTATGGAGAAAAAGCTCCTTACATAATTGTTTTTAAATATAGTGAAGGTCCAATAATTATGAATATGGCTTATTTGTACGCGGGGCATTTCAAAATTATTATCTGGAGACGTGAGACTTTTCGTATTCTCTATATATAGTGATCTTCCTGGATGATTTCTTCTTTTCAGCTGAATCCTACCTAAATTATATTTTAAACTGCTTCTTCAATGTAACATTCGCACACTGGAGATGTTTTCCAACGACCGAGTCGTCTTTGACTTATGATTCTAGAAGTCCCATTTTAGCTAGCACTGCCACCGGACTACGCCGACAACAGTGTTTCAGCAAATCACATTGAAGAAAAATGAGTATTATTAATAAAATACGCTTCTACATTTCTTTGTTTTCTGATTGGGCAGATATTATTACGCAAAAATTGCCTCTTTAACATAGCCATCGATATAGTCGTTCTTAAAGTGAATAATATTAGAATTAGGGTTTGCAAATTTACCGAGTTTGGCAATTACCTGTAAACGGTAATTATTTTAAGAAATTACCGATTTTCCGGTAAAAACCGGTAATGACAAATAACAACTAATAACAAAATTGAACATTCAGAACTTGTATCTAAAATAATAAAACCAAAATAAACTATCAAAACACAATTAAACTTAAAATATATTATCAAAATTGAACAATAAACGTAGATAATAAATCAACGCACATCTTCGCAAAATCATAATATTTTTCTTATTTTTATAAAGACTTCTTTTGTTTGATAAAGTACGCTCGTAGAAAACACAGCTCATCAAAAATTTTATCACTTAACCGTGATCTAATTTTAGTGCAAAGTATTCCTACCGTAGAAAAAGCTCTTTTAGACTCTACACTTGTAGGCTGAATTGTCATGAGAGAATCGAAAGCCATTTTGAAATGTTCCCCTGAATTCTCTTTTCTTTAAAATAATTAATTTCTTATTTTACAACCTGTGAAAGATCTTTAGAAGTTTTTGCATCCTTCTATTGGGCTGGGTACTGGTTACATCGATTTTTTTTTCTTAACGTCAGGAGTAATTTATCCTTTATTGACAACTCAGCATTACCCGATGTTGAAAGAATCGACGTTTTAAAATGTCGTTCTCATCGGAGTAGTCAGAGTCAGGCGACGCGACCGGCGGATCTCACCTTTTCGAAATTTCATATATTTATTGAAACTACCGGTAAAAGTTGGCCGATTTACCGGTAAACTTTTAAGGGCGTTTTGGACCATTCACCGATAAAGCGGTTAATCGGTAAACCGGTACTGCAATCCCTAATTAGAATGGCGGTAAAACTGAAACTTATTTATTTATTTATGCAGCTGATTATACAAACAAGAAGAAATTTCATTATACTAATATTTATAAAACCAGATTTTTTTATACCTATACAGGGAACAAAATGGGATTGTCCCATATGCCGAGCATAAATATTTTAACCTAATAATCTCTTCTCGTAGAAGTAGTATTAATAGTAGGTATTCAAGTAACGGGTTTTTGTTCGAAAATTCAAGCGCCACTACCACGTTTTATTTTAGCAGATGTCAAGAGAAGCGTCTAGTTGGTAAGGGCAGCTTTGATCCCCGAACTCCGCTCGTCACTGTTGTTTACACATTTTTTCACGCGTTTGTATAAAACTTTTCGAAAATAGCAGGAATGTGAGAGGTTGACTCAGGGGGCGCGGCTCGCGTCTAGAACGCAAAGTGATGGACCCGGTGCTTGCAAGTTATTTTTTATTGGATTAGTTGGTTTTTTGGCATGCCTTGGGTTAATTTGAGCTAGTTTTCGTGGGGTGCGCCCAGCAGCGAGCGAAGCGAGCGGAAAGCTTTGCATGAAGTGAAAATGTAAAAATACAAATGTAAACATTAAACAGCACATGTAGCGCTAAACGTTCGGCAGAAGTCGGGATCAAGGTTGCCTGTACCGGCGAGACGCTAGTGATATCAAGTAGTATTTATTGTAGAATGTCAGTAAGACTAAAAGCTGTTACTTCATTACAAAAATCAGTGAAAGTCTTGTACTTATCTCAAATGCATACGGTTGAATAGTGCGATACTTTAGAGTCCTAAGGTACTATGTTATACTAGCCGCTTCACATTGGCGGGTTAACGTCACTTTAGAGTACTGTTAACTCTTCACGCATGACCCTCCGCTAGCTTTGGAGCGCAACCAAACAAAACTAACTCAAACTAATCCAAATGTATAAAAAGACACAAAGATAAACTTAAAAAAATAAAAAAAAACATGCCTTAATACCGACGGGAATCGAACGCGGGCCATCCGTATCACAAACGCAGAATCCGACCACTGCATTGCTAAAATGCCATTCGGTTAACCGGAAATACTGTTTAGTTCGGTGGATACTGGCTTAATTATTGCGTGATGGTATGATCTCTAAAATGGCATTTCCTATGTGGCACAGACACCCTCCCGTGGCCAGAGTTTTCTAACTTTATGTATTTCCAACATTACTGATATTACAGACTCCTCATTTTGGACTTTTTCGCTGTATAGCTAACCGTTTTTAATGTTTATGTTAATATTTTTTTTTTAGTTAGCAGGGATAAGACGTCTTCTACTGCTTTTTACCAACTTTTGCTTGCATCGCGTTTTTTTTTTGGTATTATGCTCTGATATACAGGGTGCAGCAAGGTATCTGGAAAACGAAAAACCCTAATCATTTGAAATTGGGCCTGCGCCCTAGGGCGTTATGCTCTCCATTTAAAAATATTTGTAAGAATACAGGGTGGCCAGATACCCTCTTACCAGTTATTAACTTTGGTTTTTTTTAAATGAAATTCTTTGCATATTATTGCGTTTTTGGATTCTGCGTGACAATTTCGTAGTTTTTGTTTAACATATCATGTGCTGCTTCGGTAATAAAAATATTTTTTTAGGAAATTTGGCAACAGGTCAGAATATAACTTTTTGGAAACAAATGCAATTGGAATTTTCTGTTACCGTTGATTATTAGATTGTTTTATCATAAAATGATATGAGAATTAAATTGTCGAATACAGGTTGTTTACAAAATGACACGTTTTCAGTAGAACATAAAAGTATAATTAAAAGTCAGTTTTCAGCTTGTTTGGACTTTATTGTTAAGCTTTTAAATCAAATGCCAACGTTTCGATGCATTCCGCATCATTCTCAAGGCCAGATTATTCGAGCTACGGATCGCATTAATTTGATCGATCTATATTTTTTGTAAAAAATGCCAGTACGGTACTACTGCTTGCCGAGATGTTTGGTACTCAGGTACCAGTCGTGTTTGAATATTCTACAAAATTGTTGTAATCTCAGTATTATCATAAGATCAAACGAACTTACCTTAAGTGATGTTCGATCTTGATTATATGTAGGTCTCGTCGAAATAAATACCATTGTGTAGTACCTTCGGTTTAGCCCGAAACGATCACTATTTTAAAGCTGAAAAATAAACAAACACACACCTTCCGTCACCTGCCGTATTTGTCATCATCAGTCAGTCTGTTTTAAAGCTGTTGTTGCGATGTAACGGGAATAAATTAAGTAATTTATTATGGGGTGGGTTAGGGACGTATTTATTTCGACGAGACCTACATATAATCAAGATCGAACATCACTTAAGGTAAGTTCGTTTGATCTTATGATTATACTTCGGTCTCGTCTCATAAATACCATTGTGTAGATGTTTAAAGAACAGCATGCAACAACTTTTTTCTTCATATTACGCTTGGTTAACAAAGAGAATAGATATTCAATCACCAAAAATTTTTTAAAATATTCGTATGTTTTAAATATAATATTTCACACAACAACAACCTGTGGGAAAGAACAACAAAGGGAAATTTTAGTAAACTTAATGTCTACAACATTAACAAAGTGACAAAAAAAAATCATATCAAGACTGATTAATTTATGCAGCTAATACAGTGTGAGCGAATTGTTGATTATCAACTAAGGGTCTATTATAAAACTAAGCAAAGATACTAGAATTTTTAGACCAGCCTGCAGCCAAACGAATAGTATCAAAACTCACCCCTGCTCGATCTGCTGATGAAGTAGCGGCATGACGAGTGCTGTAAGGCTTAAATTGTTCTATATCTAAGCCACTTTCTTTCAGAATGTTCTTAATCCATCTACTGATAGTTTGTGAAGTGGCCATGTGATATGGTTTCTTATATGTTATAAAAAGATATTGATAAGGCCCTCGCAAATCTTTAGTTATCTCTAAATATTGTAATAACACACTAGCAACACAGACTTCTGGGTCATCTTTAAAAAATGGTAAAATGAGATAAGGCTGAGGTTTATTCAATTTTGTGGATTTGATTCTATCAACTATTCTAATTTCCACTTTGTCATTTGGTTTAATAACTATATTTTTTATATTGATTAAATTTAAAGTCTGAATTCGATGACCTGTTGCCAATGCTATTAAGACTGCAAGTTTCTTTGTTAGAGTATCCAGAAATATGCTGTTATTTGGTATGGATCTTACATAGTCTATAACTATAGTAGGGTCCCAAGTGTTCTCGTATCTTGGTTTTGGAGGTCTTTTCCCAAATATACCCTTAAAAAACCTCTTGATTCGAAAATCGGAAGACATTTCAGGGCCTGCTATTTGCGCGAGTGCCGAACGGTGAGAGTTGAGAGTACCATAAGAAGCTCCGTTATTAAATTGACTGGTGAAAAATCCTAATACATTTGGTACCGTAAGAACAAAGGGATCCAGTTTATTTGTTATACAAAATTGCTACCATAGCTTAAGTCCTATTGAATATTGTTTTAAGGTGGAAACAGATATTGAAGAAATGCATATCTCTATTGATTGTTTGGGAACTTCCCGTCGTAACAACGCTTCCCTGATAACCTCCCTGCTACCAGGAAAAGGTTCTCCGACAATGGGTGAGGTGTTCCGCTGAAAGATAGAAGAGTGGTCTTAGGTTCAAAAATTAATGGCTTGGACACTAAGAGTGATTTAAAGAGAGGAAACCATGGTTGAGAGATCCAAAGAGGTACTACAAGGATTCCTTTTGCCTTGTCTCTGATAATTCTTTGAATAACTCTTAAAATCACGGAAAAAGGAGGAAAGGCATAAAAATAAAATTTCTTCCAATTAAGAGTGAACGCATCGATCTTGTAAGCCTCTGGATCTCTCATTCAAGAAACAAATTTATTACACTTTTTATTGAGACGACTTGCGAAAAGATCTATGTTTGGGAAACCAAATTCATCTGTAATTTTTTTAAAAGCGTAATCTGCCAGGCTCCATTCTGTTTCTTTATGCATTACTCTAGATGCCCTGTCAGCATGAATGTTGGCCCCTGAAGCAATATAGGAAGCAAATATATATATATTTCGTTCCTGGCACCAAGCCCATATTTTTCTTGCTAAGTGGTTTAATTTTTCATATTTGACGCTACCCATGCGGTTAATTGTACACACTGCTGTTGTATTGTCGATACGACATAGAATATTACAATTTAAAATTTTTTTTTTTTTTTTTTTGCGCAAAGTTTTTTATTTCCAAATATACAGCTAAAAGTTCTAGTTCATTTATATGATAACCTTTTTCTACCTTAGACCAAAAACCAAAGGTGGTATGTCCCATAAAATAAGCCCCCAACCAGACCTAGAAGCATCGGTATAAATTTCTGCCTGGAAATCATCGGAGCGCATTGTGTTATTTGAATATTGAACTTTGCTTAACCACCAAGTGAAATCTATGGCTAAAGAGGGTGATATATACATATTTGCCTCATAATCATTTCCAGAGTTTAATAAGGCCAAATACTTTGCTCTTTCGAACAACTTAGTGTATAAAAAAGAGTATTTAATGGCTGGAGCAGATGAAATTAATGAACTAATGAATCTTGAAAATTCTCGTATTTTACAATGTTTCATATTAGAAAATCTTCTTAATAAATCTATTAATTTTAAACGTTTTTCATTAGGCAGAGAAATAAGCATAGTCTGTGAATTGTACAAGAAACCTTAAGTATTTACATGTTTGATTTGGTGAAAGGCGACTTTTTTCAAAATTTACAATAAAACCTAATTGTTCTAATAAATTTAATGTTTCTCTTACATTATTTGCACAAGCTTCTATGGAATTACCAAAAAGAAGAATGTCGTCTAAATAAATAACTGACAAGAAACCTTTTTTCCTAAGCAAGGCTATTACCGGTTTTAGGATCTTCGTAAAAACCCATTTTTTAAATCTATTGTAGCCATAAAACACTTTGGTGTAATTAGTCGCGTCACTGCTTTATGATCCTCTATTTTGAAATGTTTTACCTTGACAAAATTATTAAATTTTTTAAGATTAAGGATCAATCTATACGATCCATCTGGCTTCTGAACAATAAAAATATTAGAAATGAACTGATCCACCCTAGGATTAGCCACAGAAATGGTACCATCTTGCTGCAATTTCCTATCTATATCTCCAATAATTTGTTTTTCTCTATGCGTCCAAGTTGGCTCTATGGGTATAACTGCTTGTATTGGTTTTTTATTCAACGGGATACTAAAACCTGTTATATAAGACAAAATTCTTTTATGGAATGAGAGTACACACCACCTTTGAACAAAATGTCTAAGTCTGCCACTAGCCTCTACATGGGGCGACGCCGACGCCCCTTTTCGCTCTGATAGTGGTCCTGTCCCCTGGACTGATACTGGCGCCGCTGAACAAGGACATTCTTCCATTTGTAGGGAACTCGATAACCCTGTCCACTCTGATGAGTTCCCCTTCGTGGCATGAATGGACGTTGCGAGTTTTCCTGCTTACTAGGCCCTGGGCGAACAGATTTCTTACGAACCTTAAGTTGTTCGCCTGACTTCTCCAATTCTTTTGCAGATTTAATTGTATTATCCAGTTCGCTTCCAAAAAGGAAATTAGAAATTGGAGTTGCTCTCAAAGTATCTTGAAGGTCTTTATTTAAATTGATTACGAGAAGCTCTCTCCTAGACACTGATTCTGAGTGATGCACATCACTGAGGAGTCGGCCAATGTCATTTAAGCATTCAATGTAATCTTTATTTTCCCCCCCTCCTCCTTTTACCATGTTGGTAATCAAAAGGGCAATAGCTGAAGTCGCAGCACCGATCTGTCTTTGCAACTGCGTAAGTCGCTCATCCCGTTTTATGGTGTTCTCAGGTAAGGCAACCTTAACTTCCGGGTTTATTTTAGGAGGATACAGCTCCTGACAATTTTCAGGTGCCAAATATTTTTGTGTTAGTTCCTTTCTAACCTCATCTGTCAAGCCCAAACCTAGTATCTTAATCCAGGATGTAGCTAATTCCAGTTGGATTGGTTCGGAAAATGCCTTTTCTTTATTATCATCTTCTCGAAAGATAGATGAAATATCAAAAACTGGTGGAGCTACCCCTACTTGTCCTTGATCCTCATCTAATGAAAAAACAAAGGAAACCATGCATATAGACAAAGTCTACTAATAAAATACCATTTAGTTAGCTTTGGTATAGACTTCCAGCTTATATGGGCTTAAAATAATCATTATATTATAAGCATTACTAATTTATTGTCACCCTAGACAATCAAAGTGAGATATTATTACAAGAATATCACTACACTACGTTGCGATATTTACCACCCTAGGTAAATATGAAATTTGCAATATTTACCACTCTAGGTAAATATTGTGACAGTGTGTCGTACTGATGAATTACTTATTAGCATTAGACCACCCTAGGCATAATGAACATTTTTCATTCTTGAAAAATATATTTTAAAGCTGTATTTGCCACCCTAGGCAGGTAGCATACCAGTACAACCGTCTATATGACCCAATAAAAACCAGGGTAATATATAAATTACATCACTGCTAATGGACATAAATAATTATTTTGTAGGCCTGCAATTAAAATCTGGCCAATCTCATTTCGAAAGCAATTTTTATTTAATTTGATATATTTGTAATTTACACTTACTCTTATCTGTTATTTCATCAGAATCGTTTTCCGATAACTTGATACTCTCGCTGTGACTGCGATAACTGGAATTCGCAGAATCCGTAGTGGTAGATCCAGAACGATGACGGCGGCGGCGTCTCCTCTTAAATTTTTGTTGTTCTTTCTCGACCTCGCATAGTCGACGTTCTATCCTTTTTAGTACTGCACCAATATCTTTATGATTCACCGACCTACTACGGCTTCTACTTCTATGTCTTTTTCTAGAAGAATTCGGCATTATCCAAGCGTAAACAAATCGGGAATTTGATAATTTGATGCGAAACGTGTGATCGATTTCGCACTAGAAAGAAGACTGACTGATGATGACAAATACGGCAGGTGACGGAAGGTGTGTGTTTGTTTATTTTTCAGCTTTAAAATAGTGATCGTTTCGGGCTAAACCGAAGGTACTACACAATGGTATTTATGAGACGAGACCGAAGTATAATAATAAATATTCCCTATTCCACAAATATGTTACATAATTTAATGTTAATATTCCCACAATAATTTTCTATGAAATTGTTGCCAACAAAAGTATTTATTAGGTTACGTATTACACAACCTTGTAGTAAATAGTGTCAAAGGGATATTATACCCAAGTTATACTTAAAAGGAGAATTCATATGCTACAAAATCTAGAATTGTAGTAAGTAGTATATTAGTTTTGTTGCGGGAATCTATATATTATTGAAAACCACGAGAATAGCAATATAAACTATTTATAGGCAGATTAAGTGCAACAAAAATAGAGCATTAATGTCTTAGTTCATTTGATGCGCTTTACCACCAAAATTATTATAATTTTTATTATATAGAGATTAAGAAATTTTCACACAAAATTGGGTAGATTTTACTACGCGATCGAATTACAATTGTATAGAAATAAGTTCTACAGATTGATGCCTAGTACCATTTGAGGCACAAAATATAAGGCTATTTTCTACAATTGTCGATTGAATACTATTTTTTTTCCGTGTGAGCACAGTGGCGTAGCTATTCTTTTGTGTAGCAAATAAATAACACACTTTTGAAACGTGCCGATACGCAATACTAAAAACCAAAGTGAAATGGCAATTATTTATACCTTATTTCATTGCTAAAACGATTAATAGTGACGCCGTCGAGACGAGAGATTCTCGTCTCTCGTCTCGTCTCGTCTCGTCTCGACGAGACGAGAGAGGTATTTTCTTCGTATTCTTTCTTAGCATACACATTTTCTACAGTTATAGTCGGTTTCCCAATGCCGAGTTAACTCTCAACTCGCGAGTTACCCTCGATTTTTCTATAGAAAACCCGCGGGTTAAACGTAACTCGTTATTGAGAAACCTGCCCTTAGGGTTTTATAAGGGTGTCATTTAAAAAAATACAAATGGGGTATTGTGATACCTTATTTGGAAGATGTTATCGAATACCTTATGATGCCAAAATATTAGGTTTCTATAACCCTCCAAAACGATATGTCGCGATTATTTTTTTATTACATTTTTGCATTTTTGACATGCTCTAGAATCAAAAAGGTTTAGCATGGGAAATAAAAAAAAGTAAATATTATGCGATTACCCTTAAAAGTGTAGGATCTAAGATCTAATAGGGCAAGATGTAATAGGATAGGATAAAATAAGATAGGAAGTGTGCAGGTTGTTTTTTTTTTTATTTTAAACAATTTTGATTCCGTAGAATTTCAACAATGTAAATGTTTAAAACGTTGCGATTTTGTTTGAGATAATAATAAGAATAAGAACGAAATATTCTGGAATCTTACACACTCGATAAGACCTTAAAAATAAAGTATCGCCTTCGCATTAAAAAAATTAAAGATTTTTTTTTCAATTTCACCAGACAAAAAATCGTTTATGTAGTAATATTCCCTTTTTCCAAAATCTTAATCTTGGAAACATTTCCAGCTTTTCTTTTACCTCTTTTATATTCTTTTTATTTAAATATTATTGTAACCTGTATACATTCTAATTTATGATCGCGCTAATAAAAATAGTATTCTATTCTTTAATGCGCTTGCCCTAACAACCGTGAGGTATAAAGTAGGCGGTTTTTAGAAATAAGAACAACAATAGAGATCTTGCCAATTTGCTGTAATATACAAATTGTAATTAAATTTAAATTCTAATATATTTTCAAAAAGGGTTCAAATTTAAATCGAAATTTAAATTATTTTTTCTAAGAACCAGAAGAATTCTATTTAAAGAGTTACATTTCCATAAATATCTGTTATTGAAAATGTTCCGCACACTTACTTACCTTTGTCTTACCTCTTTCTATAAAAAAAAAATTATAAAAGGCCAATCTTAAACATTTATTTTCATTGTAAAGGAACAAAATGGGATATGTTAAAAAACAACCAAAATAAAAAAAAATAACAAAGCCTAGTGTTGGCTGTACAGGATGATTTTTTATAATGTCCGCCCCTTCAACTTTTTTGTTCCACTGTGTAGAACACCATTTTGACTGGAAAGCTATAGCGTTTGAGAAGTAGTTTGCGCACAATACATATTTTTCTATACGGAGTGTTGCAGATTGCTTAAAAATACGTTGCATTGAATTACAAGAATGTTTTTTACAGCATTTAGAAAAATAAGGTTACTATAAATTGTACACAATGAACACGTAGAAAGCTACAGCTTAAATGAACCTTTAATTTTTTTATTGTAAAATTTTAATTATAAAAATAAAATTAAAAAGAAGCAATTAAAAAAATCTATTATTTAAATAATTTTAAATACATTTTCTCTTCTTTTTAAAGCTCTATCGGCCAAAGTAATAATGTGTCAATCATCTGATTTTTCATACCAAGAAACCCCCTTATGCCAATTTTCACGGTAATGCGCCAAGAAATGCATGAAATATTAGACAAAAACGATTTTTAACATTAACACCCTATAGATAAAGAACGGACCTATGTTAATATACTTTTAATTCATAAAATAACTCAAGGAATAACCCCCTTTACCTCTGTATATTTTGTTGTTTTATGCTTTTTTAAATTAAATATTTGGTATTTACGAGAGGGTCGAGACGAGACGAGAGAAGGGTTCCCTCGAGCGAGAGAAACCGTTCTCTCCTCGAGACGAGAGACATATTTTCTCTCGGCTGACGAGACGAGAGGAGAGAAGGCCTATTCTCGTCTCGTCTCGTCTCGACGGCAACACTATTGAGAATACTATAAATATACCGCAACATTCACAATATCTTTCTTTATATTATGCTTCTAAAAATATTGGACAATCTCTTTATTTAGCTGAAATACCACGAAAATTTACAAATTATGCATTGCAAACACCACGCCAACTTCCCTTTCGGGAAACTATCGAAATGCATAGCCATATGAGGACACAATTTTTTATATTAAATTGCTCTTTGATTGATGGATTTATCTTACATTCTGGACACTAGGAAATAACGTAATTTTGTCGGTTGTATGTATATTATTGTGCAAATTGTCCGGAAATAGTGGTATTTTATTCTGGAGGGTGATTCTACACAGAAAATATATTATGTCAAAATGATCACCATGGTGCTTTAAAGATGGCTTCTAAAGATATATTTTTTATTGTATAACTCTAAAACCGTGTAAGTTACATCAGTGCATATTGATATTAAAACTTCTATCAACAAAACTTTCTGGCTACCTCTGAGCAGAATTCCCTTTCCGACTTAGATACAGTTACAGAATTAGTTGATAATAACCTAAAATGCGCAGGCATGATAAAATAGGTTTCAGATATACAAAGTGTTGTTACATTCAAGCTTTAATGATAGAACTTTCGATTGATTTTAATACAGATAGTTTATATGCATGGGTTCACAAGGGCTCCCTTTCCTCTATTTCTAGAATTCGTTCGCCATATGAAGTTCATAAACCTATATCTTTTTCCTCCTACGTAGTGGAATTTATTTTTCTTGAATAACTTTTGAAGTACTTGGCTTAGTCTAATATGTTTTTTAATACGATGTATATTAGTTATAGGACACATTTGTCAAATTTAGCTAGCCTAGGATGGACTGATCTTGACACAATAAAGCTCGTTTTTTTTACGGCTTGCATGATAAAGGCAAAACAATAATATCTTAAGGCTGCTTGACCGTTAAGAAAGGTACTCTTGCTTGCTATCTCTAAAACAAACCGTTTTCGGGAAAAACCCCGTTTTTTACGAAATGGTAAGTTTACTTCAATATTTATATAAGTTTATTAACAAATCGCTCAGAATTGAACTAACGTTTATCGTGAAAAAAAAGGTAAGAACGTTTTAACTTAATTAACAAATGTATAACATGGTTTAACATGTAAACTCTAGACTTTAAGAATTCCGGGCACGATGAAATGAAGCATGCAGGATCCTCCACAAAACCTATTTGCATTGTTTCTTATATCTTAGCAGTGAGAATTGATTCTTTCGAGAACTTCTTACCTAGTCTCTATTAGGGGTTTCAAATTTAATTTTTGAGATTTTTTCAAGGATAAAAATTTATGGGCTTCAAAATCGAGGAATTATGGAGGCCGTGCAACGGGTTCTTCTCGACCTATCACTTATTCTCGATGCATATTATTGAAGTGCTCTAGCATAGCGTGGCTAGCATGATCACTAGCATGCATTAATTACATGTTGTGTCGGGTGTCTATCGAAACATTTTCTAGAAGATTTAGTATGGAATTTTGACCCAACTCTAAATAAAGTGCGCCGTTTAGTAATTCTGAAAAAACAAATGAACCTATCAAATGATTGGATAATATTAATGCCCAGATATTGATTGATGCAATTTACCACTGATATTTTGCCACGATTGCAGCATGGGGATTTTCATCTACCTAAATATGTAGTGTTCCAATAAAATCCTTGTTATTCCTATTTTGTTGTAATAACCAGTTAACAAAATTTTATTCTTGTAAGAAAATCTTCCAGCCCAAGAGCGTATACTTTTTGAAAATGAAAGGAAGCAGTAATCGCTCTTGGATAATTTTTAATTTGAGAAAATTTGATTGAGCTTCAGGAGCGATCCTGATCTAGGAAATTTTAAACTTTCCTTATTATGAACTGTAGGTATGTCCAGTTCTTTAGACGCTAGCGTTAGTACCATATCTTACTACAAATAGTACATAGGGAGTTTTTTGGTTTCGGAGTTCGGTTATTGGCTGAATGTTCACAATGAATACAGTAATAACTTCAATTCAGAACAGTTCATTCGAATAACAATAATAATATTGATAATAATTATAATAATAGTAATAGAAATAATAACAATTCTTACTAGTTTCTCTTCGACACTGATCAATTCTTTCAACAGTTTTTTGATCTGAAATTCTCCTATTAGGGATCGTTCTATATGCAATCTAAAGCATTACAAGAAGAAAGCCGGTAAAGCAAAAGCATATCCACAGACTTATTAAAAATGTGTTCCATTTTAAAATGATTGGTAGGTTTGTAAATTTCCATAGTTCAATCTTGTATTACAAGAAATAATATTTATAATTGACAACTAGCATCAAAATCACAGCATGACATGACAGGTTGTTGTACGCATAGACATGTAACTAAAGGGGTATATGCCTATGGTTGTACGTCTTAGGATGGCTTCAGCAGGATTAAAGTTTAAATTAATGTTTTTTTTCAAACGATTCATTTTAGCGTTGATATTGAATAGAAGCACCTCCTTATAGTCTAATGTTCAAATTGTCTAAAGATGACGTTGTTGTACCTTTATCACACAGGTAGTAAAGAATGAGCATTATTTTGTTAAAGCCTGCGAACTAAACAATTCAAATATATTTAGATCCGCTTTAGGCAGTCCTAACTAATATCTATCGTATTAAACATTTTTTGAAATAAGTTAAGTACTTTAAAAGTGGTTGAAGAAAAACCCATTTCCAGCGTTCTTATTTAGGGGCCCATATTACCGTAATAAAAATAAATACGAACTAATGATATTATATTCATTTAAATTACAAGAATCCGAGCAATTGCTCACAAATTCTGAGAGACCCTGCAATGGCTATTAAAAACTTTAAAAAATTTAGGTTTTATTGTTCCTTTTTCCAGAACAGAGTAACTGGTATTATTATATTAAAACTTTCACAACCTTTTAGATATTCAAACGCTAAATCTTGCTTCCTCGGTAAAAAGCACAAATATGCAAAAAATGTGTTAATAATTTTGTGTACAAAGTGATGTATAATTTTACCCTCGTAAATTTTTCGTTTGTCGCACTAAAAAAATATTAAAAACAAAAGTTGCAGGAATGTATATAAATTATTTGCATCATATATCTTAATATGTAAAAGGTGTAGAAACGAATTACAGGTCGAACTAATATATTTTTAAATGAAATATACAGCATATTAATGAATTTTTAGATTCTGCCTTAACTACTGAACATAATTTATATACACATCGTATATTTATATCGAGTCATTTTCAAATCATTACATTTTGAAATTTTAATAGCATATGTAGCAACCTTTTAAAATTTAAAAATTCAAAAATGGTTGATTTAACCAATGCTTTTTTTCAGTGCAGTAGGGTTGCAAAGTACTTGCAAATTATAGCTTTTAAATATGTCTTTAAAAATTATTTTTAAAAATTGTAGAACTGTATTAAGAAAATAGAGCCACTGTAGCCTCATATATTTACTCAATCTGTATTAAAATCCCTCAAAGATCCCTTCCTTAAAATATGTCATATTTGCTGACATAGTGCCCTTGGGCGTCATTTTCACATCTATATCCATTTAAAGTAGCTTCTCTGATATATATTTGTATATAAAATCATCGTTTGAAATATATTAGCAGTAGTTTGCATCACCTTGTACATATTATAAAGACAATGGCCAAATATATGTTGTTATCTTATATTTTTCTTTGCTAAGCTTTATATTATGTGTCATTGAATATGAAAGTATTTGCAAAAAGTAGGATATGATATGCGATTTTCATGAGAATTTATTTTTCGTAAAAAGTGTGGTGTTTTCGCCGAATTGGTAATTGGACTTTTCTTAGTAAGGGAAAACACCCTGTTGAAAATTCGCCTGCGATGATGTCAATACTGAAAGCTGTTCTACGATTCTGTCAATCTCAGTTGTGTAAGCTAAAACGTAGTTTTATAAACACCATTAATACAATTCGTTCTTTAAAATTATCCAGAACATTCTTCTTTCTTATAGAAAGAATCATTCGTTTATTTTCCTCGCTGTTTAAAAAAATAACCTTCGGATTTCGGCTATTTATACTTTAGGGTAACGAAGAAAATGAACTAATCCAGCTTCCAAGCAATCCCTTTATCTCATAATTTTCGCTAATTGTTCAGTACTTATGGTATTATAAATGATAATTTATTATTTCAAACATATAATTAAATACAATTTTCATTTAATACTCTATATAATTCTCAGATTAGTACTGCTAAAAGACTGGTCAAAAGGAGCTATAGCTCCTGTATAAGAGAGACAGGTCTTCTAAACATAGTGATTTCGGAAACTTTCTAGGGCTTTATTGTTTTACCATAATTTGTTTTGCTGTTTAGGTCGGTAAAGAACTACGAAAAATCAGACGTAAGTCAACTGAAACCAAATCAAGTTTTGCTGCTCATTTATTGTCGACTTAATTTTTAACATCAACAATTTGTTGTGTTTTCTCGCCATTACCTGCATACTTCAAAACTACTACGAGAGCTCAGTTATTCAGACTCTTTCAGGACTCACGCAGGAATTTGTATCATTACGAAGGAAAAGGTGCGTAATAATTTTATTCCATTACTATAATCGTCGCCCTGCTGACGATTAGTTATTCCAACCTCCCTTTAAGAATATGAAGATGATTTTCACATACATTGAAAATTGGGACTCTTACGTCTATTTATCTGATATATTGGCCAATATTTATGAAATTAATCCTTTGCGATATCAGATGTGTCAGAATTGAGAAAATATTATTTACGAAATTAAGACAACATGAATTTAACAGTTTCGAATGTGTTACATGCCTATAAAACGACCCACTAAATATTTTGTAAACCAGAATTTCCAGAGAAAAGTTTTACCTGTGTATTTTATGTTTTGCATGAAAATTTAAGTATTCAAAAATCCTCACATGCTAGCTTCACGCATACATTACCGAGCGATTTACCGAACATTATTACATATAATAGCCTTTTCTTGAAATCATTTTATACCTCTCATTTGAGAACACCGATAAAATACAAAAAAAGACCGATGCGTTTACTGATATATCAAAGCACAAAAAAGGTACTCATTAAAATATATCATGTTGTATAAAGATTAAACACTTTCGTCTTTGGTGCCGTATTAACGGCATCCGAATCATCAAGCCCATATGGATAAACAATCCAGAATAAATATTTAGAAATTTATTACATGCACCTGTTTGGACAGGGCACGTTATTTATTTTTATTCTTTGGGGTTGATGCACATGTAAAAAGAAAAACAACAAAACAAGGTATATATCTTTCTTTGTAAACACTATTTCCTATGGGAATAAACTGCTTTATATTCAGCCGAAAAAGAGGAAAAGCAGACTCTTCATTGGAATTGTTTATAGAGTACTTTTTAGGATTCCAATATGGTTAATGACTGGATCTTTGCTCTCTCTTCTTGGTATTTATGGCATTTTATGCTGTTCCGCATTCTTTTACACCTCATGAATATTTGGTAGTTTGTACAAGTTTATTAGGCCATTTTATGTGCTTTTAAAAAATGCCACTGCCTAATAATAGAATTTAGTTTTATTCTCTTCATGTCTTATAAGATAAAAATTGAAAGATTAATCTAATGCCTACTTACCTGTATGAAGATTAATCGTAATTTTCCGAGCTTGTCTTCCGATATGATTACATTGTAGTTTCTGAATCACCATACCCATCAATACGTTTTTAAAGCATAAAGTTTTTTATCCTCAACCCGAGTCTGCTATCGCACTTCGATGCTTACTCATTCTGTTTTAGAGCAAAATTGCCTGCCTAAGGAGCCTGTGGTTGGGAGGGTTGTAATCATATCGGAATACAAGCTCGGAAAATTACTATTAATCTTCATACAGGTAAGTAGGTATTCGATTAATCTTTCAATTTTCCATCGCTTGTCCTCCGATATCATTACATTGTAGCTGTTTAAAGCTAGATGTTCAATTTTGCATTATTCTACCTTCAATCCTGAGAATACCACAAAAAACACAATTAAGGCAGCAAAGTCGTTCAATTCAACTCTATTTTAAGTATGACAAAAAAAAATCAATGAAAATTCTATCCCATAAATTCCTTAACCACTTCAAAATTAAGGGTACCTATTCTAGATAAATAATTTTTTCTTCAAACGTCAGCAAATCCGTCATTACTCGACTGTGTAGGCGGCCGTGAAGTTTCGTTTTTCCTCCGCCGGAGCTTCACTTTTCACTTTTCCGCCGGCGGAGGTAAAAGTGTTGTCATAGCAACATAGATACAATACAAACAGACAACAAAATAAGCATCAACAACTCAAGATTTATTAAACTACAATTTGTATTTATCACTCAATTTGTGACTGCATTTCTAAAAATCACTAATTTAGGAACAAATTGGTTATTATTTAATCGAATTTTCTCAATAACTGGTTATCAATACGGAATTAAAACGCAATCGGAGACGCCATCTTAAAAAAATAATTATTGTTGACAGTGTCCACTGACAGCTTTATGTTACATTATATTCACCGACACCGGTCTAAGCAGGCCACCTACGACCGTGGTCTAAGTCGCCTTGCGAACCCATTTATCTTTAATAATAATTAGATATTATTACTATTAAGAGATGTTTTTGCATTAATATGTCGACATTTGAAGAAAAAACAGCATATTTTATTTGGAGGAAAAGTTACTTTTCATGGCTTGCTCTCTATTACCAGCCTCACTCCGTTCGGCTGTTAAACACGAGCGCGCCATGAAAAGTATCACTTTTCCTCCATATAAAATAATATACTATTATAATATTGTAACAAGCAAATTTTGGAGAGGCGACGTGCGACGTTCAAATAGGCGAGGACGTGACAACCCTGGAAAACGAATGGTGCAGCAATAGAATCGAATCGGTGTTATAGAATACGGATTATATAGATAGATTAGAAATAAGGCGTAGATATAGTTATTGTACGATAGCAGAGTAGACTCATGGCGTTATGTAATTATGATAACTGTACTGGCGAAGATGTATTGGCGAAATAAAACGTGTTTCTAAAAATTAATCGTTTACAATATATTATATTAGTGATATACAATCAGAGCAAAACAAATATAATAAATTGAACCTTAGGCAACGGAATACTTAAAAGGCTACCTATTAGGGCTAAGATATACCCAAATTTAAAACTGTATTGGCAAATATGTCTCTGGGCGTACCTAGAGGTCGAGTATAGAATCTGAAGAAAGTGTCAGAATTTTAGGACTCCACCCTGCTATATTCTTAATGACATTTAGGCTTACGTCAAACTTAAAGGCTGCTCACGTGCTGGCGTGTCTTAAGGTGCGTACAGACCTGACGCGACGCGCGCGCGACACGCACGCGACATTCCAAAATTCCTAAGTGTGGACGGGGCGCGCGCGCGGCGCTAGCGCCGCCTGTCCGAAGCGCGTCGCTAGCCGTCTGCTGTCGGTTTTTCGACGGCAGATCAAAGAAAGAGCGAGGCGCAGTGTGGACGGGTAGTAGTAGGAGCGTAGCAATCGCGCGAGAATCAGTGGAGAAGTGCAATAGAACTTAGTCGCGTAGCGCGCGCGTCTCTCTACATGGCTCACAGCAGGCGCGCGAGAAAACCATGCGCGTCGCGTTCGCGTAGCAGGCGCGCGGTCGGCGCGTCGCGTGCGTGTCGCGCACGCGTCTCGTCAGGTCTGTACGCACCTTTACACTATATCAGGACGTTAACGTTCATTCCATACCATTGTTTATTAAAATTAAGTTGATCCACCTACTCAAGGTTTGAGTTATTGCGTGGTGATGTGTGTTTTTTTTGAGAGTTAAGAATATTGGAACGAATGTGCACGGTGACTTTAATGCACTGTTTTATAGAATTTGCGACACATAATAGGTAATTCTGATTTTTGAAAATACGACAAATGGGCTGGCTTTTATAGGGAGCTAAGGTTTAAATTTTTTCCGAAATCTTCAATTTTGACTGTAGAGTCTCTATTATTGTCGATCGTAATTTTGGTTAATATTTGGATCATATGTGCTGAACTTAGTGCCATAAATGTTTAGTGTTACCGTTTTCTTTCTTAGATTATCTAGTGATAGAGATTGCAAAGGGTAAAGTTTTGATACATAGAGTAATACAGGTTCAACGTTCCATGTAAAATCGTATTTAGCTTTACGGGGCTTTAACTTTAACCCCTCCTCCCCTTTTTATTATATTTTAATCCCTCTTAGGCGGTGAAACATAAAGTTAAGAGCTGATCTATAAGTACTTATCAAGACGTAAGAAGCTCCTTTGTTTACTTGGCGAACTAAAAAGTCCAGATAAATGTTTAAATTATTATAAGTAAAGACATCGAAATTTTGCTGTTACAGAAATTATAATACCTACTTTATTAAAACAAGCGTTGTATGTTAAAAATTAATTAACAATTTGTTTTAATAAAAATATTTATAGGTACGCCTATGTTATAACTATTATGTTAGCAACAGTTTAGACAGTAGGATAACGTTGACAGTGTTGTTGTTAGATATATTTTATATATCGTTGCAATAATATAAATACATAAAGTAAAAATACTAAACGCCGGTGTTTTATCAACACAAGAACAAGTAAAAACCAATTTTAAAATCACAACATTGTACTGTTTCCAAGTTCCTTCTGAGATGGATGCAAACATTATTGGGATGGCGTGACCGGAAATGCTTCTTTGAAGAAATGCTTCTCAGACAGTTTCCTTGCCACCAGGAAAATTTTCCTGTCTAACAGGTGAAAGTCTCTATAGAGAGTAACTAATTTTTACTCGATTTAAAAGTCAACGGTTTCCCAACTAATAAACTAGGAAACACGGTATACCAGGGCTGTACTAGCCACCAATATTCCGGTGGCTTCATCATGTATATATTTATCTAAAGCATTAAATAACATAGAAAACAAGGGAAAAACGTAAAAATACTCATCATGCCAAGAACTTGTAAATGCGTCCACTCCTGTGGGGGTTGAATCCGAAAACCAGGAACAGGCATTTTACATTAAAATAAGTTGCAAATAAATCTAACCCCTTATTATTTTCTGATATACCTGCTTGTTTAGTTCGTATTCTGTTTCAATGGAAGTTTGTCTTGATGCCTTATCGGCTTCCGTTTTTCTTTTGAAGCGATATAAGATGCGAAGAGTGTTATACGTTTTGTTCACACCAGTCTAAAATTTGAAAGGTTATATTGGTTAAGTTGCGATATTTTACGCTTTCCCCACGATTAATGCAGGATATTGCCGTCTTACTATCGATTCTAAGTAAGACTCTAATATTTCCATTTGATTTAGTAAATAATTGTAAGCCATGACAAGCAGCTTTAACTTCAAGGTAATTAATATGGTTAGACTTGTCGGCTTCTTCCCAAAACTCGCGACATTTTTGGCCGTTACAATAGGCACCACAGCCTGTAGGAAACGCAGACGCATAAAAAAAAACAAAATTCCAATGAAAACGTACTAGGCTTCATATTTACAGTATATTCTAGATTGTCTATCCACTAGCCAATAATTTGCTTTGTATCTTTTGAAATGAATATTCTGTCATGTACGACTTTCCTTTTAAGGCTTTAAATTTTGCGTGACCTTGTCTTTTGATACTATGACGACTCTGAGGAACGGCAGGAGTCGCTGCTACCAAAACACCAATAATTTTTGCAAAATCTCGAATCGTAGAACCTAACTTGTTAATATATTTTTTAATTGTCTCTTTTATTGAATTCATTTCCTTAAGAGGTAAAGAATCGGTCGAGGAAACGGTCTTCTGAATTAAGCCATAAGTAAATCCTAGGTAAGTTATTTTTATGATGGTATTAACTGACTTTTTCTGTATTTATAATAATTCCTAAATCATTTAGGAGCATTATACACATTGCAAAACAGTAAAGTGCATCAGCCAAGCCTGACAAATGGTTGGTGTTGTTAGCCCAATTGGTGTTGTAGGAACCTTTGCAAATAATTAAATTTTTACACAATAATATTTAGTCAAATAGCTAACACCCTGTAAAGTATACAGCTGTTTTACAAACAAGAGTCTTCAGGAGATAATTTAGTCAAAACAATTTACACCCTGTAAAGTATGCAGCTATTTTGCAAACAATAACGAGTACATGATTGCAGTCTTAATTAAATAGGTCCACAGCCTTTTAATCGCTTAAGTGATGATAGAATTTACTGAATAGCCCACGGCTATTCCTCCGAAACTATGGCCCACGGCGTTAATGCCAAATATGTTTTGCCATATCATCCTGTAAAGTACACAGCTATTTTGCAGACAACAGACTGCGGGTGATATTTTAGTCAAAACAATTAACACCCTGTAAAATATACAGCTATTTTGCAGACAATAAGGAGTCAGTCCATGATAGCAATTTTAATTAAATAGGTCCATGAACATACTAGAAATATATACTGTTTTTGCCCCTATTGGAATTGATTATTGCTGCATAAACAGGGGAAATATTATACACACAAAATGTATCTGATTAGTGATTATCATTTGGCGGTGACATGTTTGGAGTTGGCATAATAAACGATCACTTCTTAGAAAGTCAATAGCCAAGTTTTAGTGTAGAAGTCGAATAGTTAGCTCCTCAACCCTAGGCTTAATCAATTAACAGTTTATAATAAAAATAATATTAATTTTTTTTTGTATTGCGAAGCCCTCGGCCTAAACCTATTCTTTTTCTATGCCCTCGGCAAGAATTTTTCGATTGAGGGCTATTTGTATGCAAATTATAATACCCTCGGCCTATGCACAATCTAACTCAAACTAAGCAACTCTTTGTTCGAAAGTCGAATAGTTAGGTCCTCGGCCCTAGGCTTAATCAATTAATAATTTATGATGAAAATAATATTAAGAATTTTTTGTATGTGAAGCCCTCGGCCTAAATCTATTCTTTTTCTATGCCCTCGGCAAGAATTTTTCGATTGAGTGCTATTTGTATAATATGCAAATTATAAGGCCCTCGGCCTACACACTATATAATTTAATCTGGCCAACTCTTTGTGGGGAAGCCGAATAGTTAGGTCCTCGACCCTAAGCTTAATCAATTAATAATTTATAATAAAAATGATAAACCTATACTTAAACCTATTCTTTTTCTATACCCTCGGCAAGAATTTTTCGATTGAGTGCTATGTGTATGCAGATTATAAGGCCCTCGGCCTATGCACTATCTAACTCAGTCTAACCAACTCTTTGTGGGGAAGTCAAATATTTAGGTCCTCAACCATAAGCTTAACTAATTAATAATTTATAATAAGAATAATAATAACAACTTTTTGTATTGCGAAACCCTCGGCCGGGACGTATTCTTTTTCTATTGCCCTCGGCAAGAAAACAAAATTGATCTAGTGCTATTCGTACGCAAATTACAAGGCCCTCGGCCTATGTACTTTAATTTGTATTTCTCTCGGTTAGGTCAACGTATTGTGCCCTACTGAAAAACTGCATGAATATGAATTTAATAAGCCCTCGGCTGTTATGCAAGGTTTTTTAATTACTCTAATTACTTAAAATAGTCTAGTTGTAATTAGTGAGCTCACATAAACAAATGAAGGACCGAAAATAAAAATTGATTATGTTCTACTAAATGAAATCCAGCTATTTTATTTTTAATCTCATGGCTAAACTTTACATTTCACGTACTCGGTACAGACTGCTTCTTTTTACCTCTCTATACCCTATAATAGCTAATCTGGCCCCGGGGCCTACTACTTTTTGCGCACTCAGTTTTTTGGTTTTCGTGAAACCCGATGTTACCCTTGTTTTTTTTTGTGACAACAAACCGCCCAGATAGCAATCTCTTAATTTAGCCACATACATTTGTATTATATATATTATTTTTTAACAAAACCTAATCTTACACAAACCTCAATACAACTTATCAACTGTACATTGTATCATTGTACGTAGATATTTGGCCCTCGGCCTACTATATAGGAAATTGATTAACCTAAACAAGCATAAACGAACCCCAAAACAACTAATCAACGACCATTTATTGTTCGTAAATATTAGGCCATCGGACTAGTTCTATATAGACAATTTATTAACACTTACTTGAGGAATTGGACAATATATTCTCCCTTCTTTTCGACATTTTATTTCACAAACACAAAACAAAACACGATTTTTGAACGTATTTGAAGGATACGGAAAGCAGAATGAGTAAGCATGGAAGTGCGATAGCAGACTCGGGTTGAGGATAAAAAACTTTATGCTTTAAAAACGTATACCCATCGATATGGTGATTCAGAAACTACAATGTAATCATATCGGAGGACAAGCGATGGAAAATTTATAATTTTGTGTCATTCCAGATTAAGACAAGACATAGACTTATCCTTGAATTTACATTTCCTAGTCAGTAATTCAAAATTATAAAATTATTTACTCTAACTAAATATAACACGATCCTAAATTTTTAGAGTTACATACTTACAACTAGACAATACTAGTTCCAAAAAATTATAATCCAGTCAGTTTTGTTTATAATTCGTTTGTTTGTTTACGTTTAGTTTCTGAAAATAAAGTAAAAACAAACCGAAGCTAACTTAAACTAACCGAAGTCAACCCTATTTTAACTTTGTTAGAACTAGATCTAAAATAGCTTCTCGGTTTTGACGGTGATATTAATCGTAAATTAATTCACGTGTAAAACTTACAGAGCTGGTTTATCTAAAAAGAAAACAAGATAAACACTTAATTAAGTCATATTAATAGCATAAACCTAACTACTCCGAAGTAGTTAGGTTTAT
>MU181973.1:652298-674828 GCA_016904865.1 Pissodes strobi
AACATTTTAAACTGTGTTGTATTGTGTATGTCTTTTTAAAGCGTGTTTTCGTTAAATATATGTTTTTAAGATGGATTATGAGATGTCCTTCATGGGTGAGTCGAACCTTTTAATTATAGATTTTAGGATTAATCATTGTATTTGATGGGCTTTTACGACGTGAACAATTGTTGCAGATATAGAATAATCACACTGATGAAGGCTACAATAATATGGCCGAAACGTTTGTACTAGCAACATGATGACGGAAAATTAAAAACACCAACATTTAACAGTCTTGCTCTATTAATGAACCAAAAACCCAAGAAAAGAAATTTAAGGATATATAACCAATGGTTCAAGAACTTTATTCCTAAATATATATATATATATATATATATTAGCGACCCGAATTTTGTAAGATATAATAAAAGGACAGAGTTGCATTGAAAAAATATAAATATAATAAAATACTAGTACACCATTGATTATAAAATTATTAAGCTTTACACATCAAACGTAAGTAAACAACAGAGACACGAGAAACATCAATTAAGCCTCACTTAATATTAACTTAAATACGCTCATTAAAGGCTAATCGACGTAAATCACACTTTTATAATTATTAGTACTAACGCAACATATATTGAATATTTTACCTTACATACTAAATGTAAATAAGACGGAGACGAGAGACGCCGTTTAAACCATGGTAATTAGTAGTTTAATAGTGCTCATTACTGCAGTAATTGAGGTAAAACACTTTTAGAAATATAATTTTCCTTGATAATTCGAGACAATCACTCCACACAAACATTAAGTAAAGCAAAGGGTTAATTAGTCACCTGTTGATGTATATTGCAGTCGCCCTTAATTCGTATATTATGGCAATGTCGACAAATAAAATCAATTAATAAGGACTATTGTTATCAAAATATTATGTTTTATGTCAAACGTATGGAAATAGAAAAAAATCACTGGTGTCGCAAAATAAGTTTTCACTTGGTCAAACTAGTAACCTAAATCATCACTCGCAAAAAGGAGAATATTATCGTAATAAAATGTCTAGTTCGTAGATAATTTAACAAGCCATATTGCTGTTAAAAATGTATTTATTATCTCAAATGGATATGGAGAGGGCTTAGATTATATTAGTTTTAGAGTAAAGCTTAATAAGTGATTTACTCTAATTGTAAATTCTGTTTAGTAGTGCATGTGAATATATTATTTATTTTATATGATAAAATGCATTTACATTGAATAACCTGGCCTTATAACTCTATTTTTTAATCATCATACGTAAAACTAATGCTTCTTAAATTATCGGGTTGTGTGGAAAAAAAATGCACCTTGCACGATTGTTAGGTTATCTACCTAGAAATAGAAATCACGCGTTGGGAGGATAATCTATTTTGAAGTCTCCTTACTAACCTATAACGTTTTAGCATTTAGATATTTTCCAAATGTCATTGAATGATTGTTAAGCAAGCATCTTTCTCTGTAATATTTCGATTAGTTTGGATTAGTTTGAGTTAGTAGCACTCTTGTCAAATCCAGTATGTCTAGACATAAACAGGGATCGCCCAAGACAGCTACTATGCTGCCTTGGACGCATATTTTCTTTATACTAATTTCCTTCATTCTAGATAAGACAATAAAATATAATAATTAGATGACATATCTGTAATTACAAAATTTAAAATCCAGTTAAATTTTTATAAATATTTAATAATATCATTGATATGATATGTTCACACTGAATTCCTATTTTTTTTATTTATTCACTCCCATTATTTTTGTCTATTTCCTTTTTTGAATAAATATCCTTATATCCATCGTGCCGCCAGCATACAAAAGAACGTTTCAAGAATATCTCTAATAAACTGATGGGAAGTCTTCATTGCTGTTATATGTGTTCATTTTGGAAGTCATTGTCGCTGTTTAAAGTGGTTGTTCTCCGGTAAGAAAAACAAATACTTTATTTAACTTGTTATTTATATTACTTGTCGATAAACTACTATAAATGTCGGAGTCTGCCGTCTTGCGAAGTCTGATTACTTGGCCTCAGGTGTGTCGACCAAGCGTGACTTAAATTTGGTTTCTCGGGACCTTATACCTACCAGTAGTGGTTTAAAAAAGAGATATCTGCTTTCTGTGCTATATGGGGTGTTGGTAAATATAATTATTTGAGTTTAATATTAATTTTTTAGTCTCCGGGGTCGGATCCTCGGACCGAATACTGCAATGACCGAGGCGGGGAATGACACATCACAAATCCAATCGGATTCGGAGGCTAGTGAGCGTACGCTTCTAGCCAGAAGAGATACGTAAAACATACTAGAAGGACTGAAAGAAATTGCAGATAGGTGCCGCGAATGCGGGCACTGGTGGAATTATCTGCTCAGTGACTTTGAAGGCAAAACGGAAGGTGAACTTGAAGATGCTACTTGTCGTGCAAGACAGCATCGAAGGGAAACCCATCCTCCTTTAATAGAGAAAAAGAAACCAGTTAAAGCAAGGGTTGACTGTGGTCAAAAAATCAGAAGTCAGACGACAATCTCTAAAGACAAAGGGAAAAGCGACACATCGCCAACATTTGCTGAGAAGCAAAAAGTTGGCAAAAGCTCAGCAAAGACACAAAAAAGTGACCTTGCTATGATCCCTATGGAAACAACGATTCAGATTCCATCAGGCAATCACCCCGTTAAGGCCCCGCCCCCTCACGCAACTCAAGCCCCGCCTTCAAATATCGGACCATCATGCTTTATCGAGTCAAAAACGTTAGCAACTGTGTTCAAAGCTCCATTTAAGACGTTACCTTTCAAACAAAACATTCGTAAAGTCTATTTAGATGTAGGTAGTGAATCTGCCACGCAACAAACTGAAACAATACCCACTAAAAGCAGATGTGAAGCCCTAAGCGACACAGGGGGAGGCGATACTTTACTGCCGTCGGAAGAAGCAAGAATAAAGGCTGTCAGGAGGGCCGCCAGAGTGATCCCAAAGCCCAAGTCCACTTACAAAGTTTAATCAGCACTGCCACCCTCATTTTAATTAAAGGGGGGCCAGTAAATCACGAAGATTTTGTGGCAAACTTCAAGAAGGCAAATACACCGACTTTAACTTGAAATATACAAGAAATTCAAGAATTATTTTTGCCAACAAACCAAAGATTCGCTGAATTTAAAGAGAATTTTTGAGCACGCCAACATCGAGTTCCACTCGTATGCCGGAAAACTTAAAAAAACCATGCCTTCGTCCTTATGGGGCTGGACGGAGGCATCCTTGCCCAGGAGGTTATAAATGCGCTAATTGAAGAGTACGAAGTCAAAATCAAAGAAGTGTTTGCTATGAAAAAGGCAGACTGTGTCGCCTGGGAGTACCGCCGCACTGAAAAGGTTGTAATGCAGTGTAAGCATTGCTAGGTGCACGGCCATGCAATAACATCTTGCCGCAAAGAATGGAGGTGCTCCAAATGATCGGGCCCCATTATATAACTGAATGCATGAGTAACAACATCAAATGTGCCAATTAAGGAGATAAACATCGGTCAGTTGACGAAAAATACCCGGTGTACCTCTATAAAATAGCCCAGCTGCAACCACCGCAGCAGAAGTATTTACAAACCCGCACCACCGCCGGCGACGTCCGCAGGGCAAACGGCAAAACAGCGACAGCTCCCAAACAAACGAAACTATGACAGAGACTTTCCTACTTTGAGACGAAATGCAAGTGTACATAGTGTGAATAGTATAGATACTGCTTACGTACAATTGGAACTTAAAACCGTAAGTACTGGTAAAACCGTTCTCAAGTCGCGATAAAGGTCCTTCAGGCGATTTTCAGAAAATCCAAAACGTGGCACAAAAAGTCAACACTTTTGTACATATAACTCAACTTTTGAATGCCCTAGAAGACTAGGCTAGGCGTCTAGAGGTATGTGAAGGCAATAAGCAGACAATTTTCTAGGCAATGTTAATATTCTTCTTAAATAATCTTGAAGGATTTTATTTAAATTTTAATTCAATTAAAGGGCTTAAATGCTCACTATAAGGTGGCAAAACATACTTTGGTCGGTCGAGGGGGTGGAGCCGCCCTCCTTTAAAGGGTGCAAGCTACTACTCCCATTGTAGATATGCGTAAATATTAATGTTGTGTTGTTATTCCAGAGCAGGGGTTTTCAAAAGCTGTTTTCCATGTAGATTTACTAATCAGAGTACAACCATTCCGTGAGATAACGCTCAAATTTTTAGCTCGATTGGAAGAACCCAAGAGGACCTAACAATCGGAATAACTGACTCGACCTGTTTATAAGTGATCTGCATGAAAATCTGGGTTTCACCGTTCCCGCAAAGTGTTGTTATCGCAGAGCAAAGAACCCATAGGTTAGCCTAGTTCTAGAAGTTCTACGAGCAATGAGATTTCTTAAGTTATATCATAGGACAATGACATGTACAATTTTGGAAAGTAAATGATAAATAAAAAAATTAATGACCTATATTTAGTTTTGCCTTGAAAAATCCTTTGGAGCTCCGTTTCTCTCCGCATGTTTTAGACCCAGTAACGTTTTTGCCAATTCGAAAGTATTTTAAAAATTTTCCATATAGAAAGCTGAATGACCATGGGATAATTTTCATATATAATTTAACAAGTGCAATGAAAGTTACCTGTAACTTTAGAAAAATCTGCAATAACGCAATTTAAGTTTGCTCTAAATTGTATGAATGTAGATTTGTCCAAAATTACTTACAATTTTCATTGCACGTATTATATTCGTGGGAGAACCAACTGACAAATGACACCCCGTGTATAGATGGATATATTACATCATTGCCACATAAAGTTCCAAATAACAAACATATCAGTCAGAAAATAAATAATTATGTCGCGTTTCGGAAATATTTCGTTATCAAATATAAGCCAAAACGTTGAAAATCTTACTCTGAAAAATACTTAACGTTCAAGATCGTCGATAGGAACGCAGTTTAAATCATATTGCACGGAAAATAAATACATATTGGACCCAGATACCGCTTAAGATTATTTGGTTGTCTTAATGAAGGATTGTGCAGCTAATATAAAAAAAGAAATGGTGATGAGTGTAAGGAGGCCGTAGTAAAAACCATGTGGAATTTTAGCTCAGACATAATAAATGAAAGGTATTTTAATGAATATGGTTGAAACAGACAGAAAAAGGTTGATTCAAAATAAAGTAAATCCAGATATTTGCTCTCATAGGCGAGCACTTCTTTTTAACACCGAATACTTAGTGCAAAGTAAATATAGTACATGGTTCAAAAATTCGCCGATTGGTAGCAACAAAATTTCAAGGTGGACAGCAACATCGGCTGAAAAGGCGGGTATAAAGTCAAATATAAAAGTTGTGTATAGCAGTCATTCGCAGAGATCAGCAGCAGTAAGCCAGTTATCAAATATGGAAGTTGCAAGTAGAAAAATTGACTGGTCATGGGAATGTTTCATCAAATCTTATTTGTAGTTAGATTGAGGGTTTCACAACTCATTTGTGACGAAAATGAGAGGTACTGCAAGTTCAGTCGAAACACAATGATGCCTTCACCCTAGAGAATCTAACGCTTAGTCAACTGTCGATATCTTCAGACCTTCAGATTCAAAAAGAATAACCTGTTAATATTAAGTACACCAACTGCGTATTTAATTGCCAGAACTTTAATAGTAAGCAACAATGTATTGTATATTGAAGTAAATAAATAGGTGCGTTATTTTTTCTGTTCTCTAATGCTTTTTAATTTTTGGAAGAAAAAAAATATTTTTGTCAGAAAGCTTCAATTAAACAACTAACAAAATCATCTCGAAATATTGAATTGAAGTTCAAATCGCGCATATTATGTAATGTAATAAAAAGTACTAAAGCAAATGCAACAGTATAAACGTTTTTAATTTTTGAGCTAGTTCCTTCTAGACCTGTGTAATATTTAAGTGTCCTTGTTAGCACAAAGCCGCACGTTGAGGTAAAAGCTCAATAAAACGACCTTTCAGGCTCTGAAAAGCTCCTAAAATTTCTCCATTTTATTTTCAAACTATAGCAATTTAAAAATGATGCTCAACTTGTGGTTTTTCGTTTTTTTTTTCGACGTGCAGTTTAATAGTTCAGCCTTCATTTTACCGTAGGATTACCGCATACACAAAATGCTTCAAACCCCAGTTTTTAAATACTAAATACTACTTCCATTACAGCCTTCTCCATGTTACAGTGATTTTGAATAAAATTTCAAATATAGCACACATTCTCCGCTAGACGTACTAATCCCATTAATTAAAAGGGCGTTTGTCATTTGCCTTGCGTTGTTTCTTCATCATCTTCCAGGAACGGGTAGAGCGCACTGTTATAATTTAGTTTGAATTGATTGCTAGGCAATATGCTGTAAAATAATAGTTTGAGTTTGTTTGGTATAATTATGCAAAATACCTTCAATCCATGCATGTATGTATGAGCAGTCATTTGTAATGCGATACATATAACCAAAATGAATGCATATAATTAAGGTATAGATTAAGCATTTAGACGTCAAACTAAGAAATATTTATTTAATAGATGTAATTCCTTAACCAAGGAATTATGCGTTTTAGCTCAAAACTGATTAAAAATTATACTGATTTGCTGATATCCTTTTGTACACGACACCATGTAATACAATAAATTTGTGCTCATAAAGGCCCATCGCCGGAAAGTTTGGGGTAGTATTGATTTTCTCCATTATTTGTGTTTTTTAAGGTGCTGAATCAGAATCTGAGGTTTGCTAACAATATTTCGTGAAGCAACATTGAAAAAAAAATTGAAAGGTAAAAAAAAAATGGTAGTTTTGGCAGTATTTTGATTATAACGCGAAAACCATAAATTTTTCGAAGAAAACGTTTCTATTCAAAACGGAAACAAATAAAATTTCTATGAATTTTTTATTTTAGATTTTTTTGTAGGATGAACCTTTTCGGCTCAAGCGCTAGTTGAAAATAATTCGTATTTTATTTGTCTCCTCAAAACCCACCTTTTTCACTCCAAAACTCTAATTTATTATCAATCATTTAGTAAATTCCTCCTAGCTTCAAATTACTAACACAATGTAGACTACCATCTTCAATCCTAAAAAAAGGATTTCCAAAATTATAATGTATTTAAGTTTTGGGCAAACATATTTCCGTGGTGTACGTCTTTCAATTTCAAAAGTGGTTTATTATGGACAATGTACTTTCATTTTGAATGGAAGTGATTTTCCGAAAAAATGATGGTTTTCGAGTTGTATGCGTAAGACTGTCAAAACTACCATTTTTTACATTTTCTTCATGAAACATTTTGCGTCATGAAATTTTGTTAGCAATCCTCAGAATCGGAATTCATAAAAAATGGAGCAAATCAAAACTACTCTAAAACTTTCCTACCAAAAATTCTATTTTACTGCAGTAATTCTCCTTCACATTGTACTGTTTTGGTACATTTTATAATATGTTTTTATTATGAAGCGCAATCTGAATTTTATAATCTTCTGCATCTCCACTATTTATGCAGTAAAATGAGTTCACATTTCGGTCAGTTTTTTACTTCCAGTTAGAGAAAGAGTTTTTAACAATATAAAAGTTACAACTGATTTAGGAACGTGCAAGCCATTTGGACTGTATTATAGTCAAAATATGAATTATTCAGGGACATATTGCTAGCAACATATTTGTATAGAAAATATCAGTTCAAATCAATTAGATAAAAGGTGCCGAAACAATGTAACTAAAATGCATTTGGTTCAATTTTTAGGCCTAAAATTTCAACTGTAAATCGAATGTATATTTTAACAATAGAAACAACGAATGGTTTGCGCCATCCTTTCACAATGTTTAACAATATATTTGCGAAGTTGTTTAGAATCCAGTTTAAAAACCACAATACAAAGCTTGAAACCAGCTGCCCTTTGTTCTTACAACTATTTCTGATATATTGTCGAATAAGTTGATTTTCTGCCTTTAATTTACATGTTTTCGAGTGACGAATATCAAAAGAAGATCTAATTTTTAAACCCAAACCAAGGTTTTCTCCTAATGAAATGTTCAGCATGGTGCTTCCCATAATATGGTATCATATTATACATTCTGAAGGATAGTTATACTATTGGCCGAAGCTTGTAGGGCCAATCTTCCTTATCAATTTTGGAATTGTGGTCTAGATAAAGATGAAGTAGTACTTGCTCAAATCTGTTGAAACGCATGCTATCAGAAAACAGTTTTGGCACGTCATTTTCAGGCTACCAATACATTTGCTTATTTGTATATTTGGCGTATACAGAAAGAAGCGGTCCGCCAAAAATCGATTATAACTCTTTAAATTTCAAATGTAGTTTTTTTTCTGAGTTGCATATAGATGGGACTGTCTTATAATATTTTACATAATCTCTCATCAAAAAATAGTTGGAATAATTTCAGAGAAGAAATGAGGTTAGCCAAATCAGCAGGTGGCTGTCCTGGATGACACTGAGTATTCATGGAAAACAATGGCTTATCAAAGTCATTTTCTTTTTCTTTGTGGCTATGACTTTTCTAAATTTCGTGGCTTTCCGATTTCTAGACTTTTGGATAGTCAAATGTTCCCGTTATGAAATTGGCCAGTGGAAGTTCGTCTTCTAAATCATATTCTAGTGGATCTCTCACATGCAAAACTGCTTCGCATTTTGTACGTTCAACTGATGGACCAAATGGTTTGGGTCAGCCTTATGCATTCCATCCGGTCAGTTATAGCACGATAGTATAAAGACTTCGGCTCCCTCAGGCTCATCTTCTTCAAGTTCTGCTAAAAATTCGTGAAGAGATAGTTTTCAAAGATAATCAGAAATGAAGCAAACATCTGCAATGATATTAAGAAATGAATGACTCTATTTCATGGCGTGACCTATAACTGACTCGACTCTCACACTATTGTCTATCAAGAAAATATACGTGTCACTAAACTGAATAATATAATACTCCTGAAATATAATAAAAAGGTAACCGCTGCGCCTGGTTGAATATAAACAGGGATCCACGCTAGTTTCTACGAAATGGATTGAACACAAAAAGTCTCAATACTACCTGCTTATCATTTACACCGCACAAGCAGGTTGCCGGGAAGATCTAAACAACTTGTGATTTATTTATGCGTAAGGCACACGCTGTTACCACTTTTCATAGTGGTCCCCTAAAAGGGACCATATGCACTAATGGGATTTAGTCGTATAAAGCCCAGGTAAAGTACTCCATTCAGAGCATAATATTTTAGAAACATGAATTCGGTTCTTATGGTATGCCCTTTATCAAAAAATGTCAGCCTAAAGACGATTATCAGTAATATTTCTGATACATAACTAGAATGTAGTTGAATCATTTTGAATTAATAATATATTTTGTGTCTCTGTCAAATTCATGAGCTGTTGACTATAAAAGTAGGTAATGGGCTCTAAATTCAACAAGGTGAAGCACGACAGCAAAAGAATGCTAACTAGAATTTATTAGTCTTCTGGCAAGGTGGGTTAAAGTGTGAATAAATGTGAGACTCAATATGACCTGTTGTCGGAAAATCAAGAAGAGTATAACGCGAAGCCGTTAAGTCATTTATACTTGTCAGGTAAATGCATTGTAAGAAACTGGAAACGTTTTGCCTCATATTACTATATAAAATATTACCGTCGGCCTATCTGCCCCATTAATTATTTTAATGCCAAGAAGGTCCATTTCCTTCGATATCGCTCGTCCCGAACAAGTTATTTGTCCAAAGTGTCAAAAGTGCCTATAAATTAGAACTAATGCCGTTAGAGGCAAAGCACGTTCGATGTGAAGAAGGCGTTTTTAACCGTGCTTTATCAGGATTAGTAGATACTGGCTAATACAATTTTGGTAATTTTGTGTAAATTTCTTTCGGCTATCGATAGCGCGGCCTCAATATTATCGAACTGTTATTAATAGCATGCATTAATATAGAAAGTGGCTTACATGTTGACTTGGTATACAGTATCAAATTTATTTTATTAATAATGCGGCTATGCTTAAATAACTAAATAAAATGGATTTAGTCTAGTAGTATGCTTAGGAAGGACACATCGTAATTCATACCACTAGAACAGGCAAACGAATTCCCTCTGGCTTTCAGCAAAAAAACTAAGAAGAGGAAAACTCACCTATTCCGTGATCGAACTAGTTAAATGCGTGCGAGATTAGTTAGCCACCATCTTCAATAGATGAAAATGGTAAAGACCAAAAAGATAACATCCGCTCACCAAAATATTTAAATTTAATCAAAATCAAAAATCAAAATCAAAATAGCATTTATTTCCCAAGGTCAATAGCTATACAAAAAAATCTGAGAAACAGGTCTAAACAGTACAATCTAAAACTAGAGAAAGTTATATTACAACAAGAAATCACAAATTTAAAAACACTCAGTGCATTTATCAACATGAGTCAGAAGTAAACTTCAAACAAAACAAAACCGACTAGTTGCGGTCAAAAAATTCATTGAAACTATATGGCTCTAAATCACATAAAAACTTTTTGAAATTTTTTACAAAAGACTTTTGATCGCCCTTAAGCAATCTGAGACTATCTAGGAGATTGTTGAAAGACTTAAGGCACCTATACACGGTGTCCCATATAAGAATGCACACTATAGGGATCTCGCAAATTAGAAGAGATACAAAGATGATTAAATTAGAGAAAAGTTGCGCCTTGCTAAATCCTTCAACGTCATGTTTCCAAATCTAAAAAAATCCGATTATTTCCGAAGATATTTGGGAAAAGACGAATTTTCCCGATTTCGTTTTTATTTTTTTCTGACTTTATTTGAAAAGATATGACAATGCAAATTTCACATTCCCATTGCTACTTTTCCTGCTCTTCAAGCTGATGCTATTAGATTTTCAATCTGACGTTTTCTTAGCAACCATCATCAACTTTGTTTTTTCAAATAGTCGAAAAAATTTGTTTTGTTCCTAAAAAACTCTAATTTCAATCCTAAATCCAACGACATATCGCTTGTTACATTTATCCGACGTTTCGGATGAAAAAAACCATCCTCAATGTTACTTGATGATGATTACGGAGGAACGAAACGTGGAATCAAAAATCTAATTACGTCATTAGGAAGAGGACAAAAATTGCCATAGGAACGTGAATTTTATTGTGATCTATCCTCTTTATTAAAACCTGAAAAAAATTAATTATATTTTAAATTTCAAGAATTCGTAGATTGCAATTGATTTTTTTTTCAGGCTTTAATAATCAAAATTGATCAAAATAAAATTCACATTCTTATGCCATTTTGCCTCCTCTACATGATGACGTAATTAGATTTTTGATCCGACGTTTCGTTCCTTCGAAATCATCATCAAATAGTATTGATGATGTTTTTTTATCCGAAACGTCGGATAAATGTAAAGAGCAATATGTTGTTGGATTTAGGATTAAAATTAGAGGGTTTTAGGAATAAAAGAAATTTTTTCGACTATTTAAATAAACAAAGTTGATGATGGTTGCTAAGAAACGAAACGTCAGATTGAAAATGTAATAACATCAACTTGAAGAGCAGGAAAAGTGGCAATGGCAGTGTGAAATTTGCATTGTCATATCTTTTCAAATAAAGTCACAAAAAAAGAAAAACGAAATCGAGAAAATTCGGGTTTTCTCAAATATCTTCGGAAGTAATCGGATTTTTTTAGATTTCAAAGCATGACTTTGTAGGGTTCAGCAAGGCACACCTTTTCTCTAATTTAATCATCTTTGTAGCTCTTCTGGTTTGCGAGATCTCTGTACTGTGCATTCTTATATGGGACACCGTGTATATTGTATTCTTTTCGAATGCTGTAGTTCTATGCCTAGGGTAGTCAAAAGTCTCCAGCCTACGTGTATTTAACAGATGACCCCTTTCGTATTTTGAAAAATCATGAGGGTTTCTTGAAATTAATTTGACACATTCAAAAATATACAGGCCATACACAGTCAACATGTTGGTCCGCTCAAACATGCCTCTACAAGACTGGTGATAATTCATACCAAAAATGATTCTAATGATTTTTTTCTGCCACAAAAAACACTTTCCAGACTACTTGAGCCCCCCCAAATTTCAATACCATATTTTACAAGTGACCAGAAATTACCAGAGTAAACAGTCAGCAGGGCCTCTTTTGTAATGTTTCTTGACAGGACTCTTATTGCATAACAGACAGGAGCTAATTTGCTGCATAAAATTTTTATGTGTATAGACCAATCCATAGAACTAGATAGGTCTATACCTAGGAATCTTACTGTTGAAGTGTATGATATTATTTGTTTATTAAATTCAAAGTTCTCTGGGTGAGAGAACCTAGCATTAATTGAGAAAAACATACAGGCAGTTTTTTCATGGTTTCAGATTAGTTTATTTTTAGCAAAATAATCCTTAGTACGGCTTAAAATTAGTCTGCTCTTGTCGACGATATTATCAATTGTTTTGCCATATATCAAAAAGTTAGTGTCGTCAGCAAAATTTAGAATGAATTCATTATTGTGATCCAAAAGAATACTAGAATGTCATTAATGTATATGACAAAAAGCAAGGGTCTCAGAATACTGCCCTGCGGGACTCCAACTGTCAGACCAAGAACCTCCGACCGCACAGGACCTGCATGTGTCTGAAGTTCCACTAGCTGGCTCCTATCAGAAAGATAGAAGGCAAACCATTTTAGTACTATGCCACGTATGCCATATTTTGTTAACTTTTCTAACATGATTTGATGGTTAATACAGTCAAAGGCCTTGCTCAGGTCTATGAAGAGCCCACAAGACAAGTCTGATTTTTCAATG
Organism: Pissodes strobi; assembly: GCA_016904865.1. Taxonomy (NCBI): domain Eukaryota; kingdom Metazoa; phylum Arthropoda; class Insecta; order Coleoptera; family Curculionidae; genus Pissodes; species Pissodes strobi. The sequence continues at coordinate 665,106 of MU181973.1, forward strand.
GCCTCCAGAACTTTATTTGTAAAATGGAAAAGTGCTGAATTCGTCGAATTTTTTCTTAAATAGGCATGCTGAAATCTAGAAAACAAGTTAAAAGAGTAAAAAAAGCTTGTTAGACGTCCCTTCTTAGCCATCTCAAAAATTTTTGAATAGGATGTGAGCAGACTAATTGGCCTGTAATTTGAAAAGTCGTCTCTATCTTCTTTCTTAAATGAAGGTTTCATCACTGCAACTTTTAAATCCTCTGGAAAAATGCCAGTCTCGAAAGACATGTTTGTAAGATAAGCCAACGGCTCAGCTATGCAGGGCGCTGACTTTTTTAATATTGATGGTGGTATTTCATAAATTCCCGTACTATGCCCACTTTTCATGAAGCTTATAATTTTAATTATTTCCTCACTAGAAGTAGGCACAAGCTACAAGGATTGATTATGGAATAGTATAGAGTCAGTAAAGCCCGAGCTCTTTCCTATGTCTTGCTGTAGAGAAATTAAGTCTTTGGAAAAGTTTGTAAAGGCATGATTAAAGTGATTTGCATCCTCTGTAGCATAAGAACAAGAGCCTGCATTCCTTGAAGGCCCAGTGATTTCTTTGACAGCCTGCCACATCGCTTTGCCCTTGTTATCAGATCTATCAGTCTTACCACTAAAGTGACTTGTTTTAGCTTTTTCAAGCTTTTCATTATAAACTTTCCTGGCCTCATTAAACAATGGTGTGTATGCAGAATTGTTATTTGAGAGAGTCTGAAAAAGGACCACTTGTTCCTTCATCTGGTATATTTCCGGGTCATTATATAACTTATGCTTTAAGGACCTATTCTGAACAGTTTTCTTTGGAAAGCAGCCATTAAAATAACCCAAAAAAATATTTAAGAAAGACTGAAAAGCTAAATCAATTTGTTTCTTAGATTTTACAGCAGCCCAATCTTCTTGCTTCAGTAAAGAGCAGAATTCAGCTGTCTCAAACTCCCCATACACCCGTCCAGTGACCTTAGCCTTTGATTTCAAGTTAAGAAAATTTATGTCACATGATAAAATTTGACCTGTGTGATCTGAATTGCCTGTTTTTAAGATATTTCCCCGCCACAGTCCAGGAAAGTTTGTAATGATATTATCTAATTTTGATTTACAGGTTTCTGTTATTCTGGTATAGTCGTCTATGGTTATAAAAGCATTAATTTGTCTTGTCCAAATGGATATTAAAATCCCCTGCTATAAAATAAATACAATCAGATACATGCAAAATATCCAACAGTTCAGACAATTTGTCTAAAAAAGCATGGATTTGACTAGTTGGATTTCGGTACAGAGAAACAACAATACACTTACGGTTTGAAAGTTCACACAACACTGCCGAACACTCAAAAACTTCTTCTTGCGATAGGCCCTTTATCTGGTAAAAAGGAACTGCACTGACATCTTCTCGCACATATACTGCCGAGCCTCCATGTCTGCCAGCACTCCTGCAAAAGTGAGAAAGCAGCCTATAGTTTCTTATATTGACTTGACCTATACAATCTTTTGATTGCCAATGCTCGATGATGCACATTGCCACCGGTTTAAAATCCTCGGCAAGGCATTCTATCTGATTCCACTTGTTGCCTATAGACTTAACATTCTGATGCAAAACCATATTCATTAAATTTTCTTGGTCAACCTCTTCCTCCTTTCCAAAAAATTATTACGGTGTTCGTAATCCCTCAAAATAACCCCTTCTGGCCAGAAGTGCTCGCAATAGATTATTTCTACTAGATCAGGTGGAATTCCTAGGCAAAATGATGAGTTTTCACCTTTGCTATTTAGCTTTTTCACAATAACACACCAGATGAGCCTTCTGTGTCACTCATGAATTCTTTGATTTGGCTCTCGGTGATATTTGGGCCCAAGATTCTACCTACGTAAATCCAGGTTAGTTTAGGTGCCCCCTTTATTAGTGACTTATTTGACTCATTATCGACATTTATCACTGCAGTTCGAAAAATCCTTTTTGAGGGCTTTGCTGGTGTAAGGTTATGTATGGTTGAATTATTATTGTTTTGATTTGGGCGATTTATTTGCCCAGAACCTTGGATAGCAGTAGCCGGATTAGCAACATCCAAGTTGGTTTTAACAGCATTGCATTGGACTCCATTTTACCAGGGGCTAATGGAGAATTGGGTTTTTCTGCCTCACTTTTTGGCGAATTAGCAACTATGCCTGACTGTGATTTTGGCCGTGTGTTTTCCTGGAGATTGGTTTAGGCTTAGAGGTTAGGGATATTAAAACGTCTAATTTTGCACTTATTTTTGTCCAATCAATGGACTACATTTCAAAATAACCTTTAATGCTAAAATGATTTCAAGAAAACGGCCCTTAAATATATTTTGCCAATTTGGTATATCTGTAATAGATTTATCAGCAAAATATTGGCGGAAATCACGTTTCAAAAGTTGTACTGATACCCCCAGTTATCAGAATAGCCATAGAAGAAATCAATGGTTTTAGCTAAATATCGTATAATCGAAGCATTGCTTACACGTGGACGCAATAACAGGAATGGCTCATACATGAGATAGGTTGATGAAGATGCAATCAAGGGCTAAAGGATGGGCCTCATTTCCTGAATGCAAATAAAACCACAAACAGGATTTTTTCAATGAGACAAATCTCTGAAGAGGAAATGAGTGGCAGAGTTAAGTCTCTAATTCGACTCGACTTTGGGCTCCAGCGGAATGTTCACATAGAAAATCTGTTTAAAAACTAAACACCAACATCTTTTTTTCGAGAAATTTGTCGAAATGTGTAACAAGTGATGCATTACTGCAAGTCTACCATTCTCTAATACATCCACTCTTAGCCTATGCCTACACTCACTAATGAGTTAATACAAAGATTTATGTTTTTGAAGTGAAACCCTCTCCGTTAGCCAGCTGAGAACGGGAGTGATTTGAGACTCGAGAAACGAAAAAAGCGACAGCAATAAAAATATATAAATCAATAGGAAGTAGTATGCGAGAGAATGAGATAAAAACCAGTTATCAGTGCTAGTTAGGTACTTTTGCGGCCGGTGCTAATTGTAACCGGCGGCGCCGGCGTCTCTACTCCCTACGTATTAGTAATTTATAAAATCAAATTATTGTTTCAAAAACATCTAAAATCCAAAATTATTTATTATATTTTTTATAACATTACAACAGTTTGATAAAAAATAAAAGAGTCAAAAAAGATAAAGCTAATAAAATACACACAAAAAAATAATAAAGAGCAGAGTAGTAACAAAAAATAATACTGCCAATCACAACATTGCAAAATTTTGACATGTTGCGATACATTACAAAGTTTGAAAATTAACACAAAATAAAAAAATGTAACCTTGGTTAAAAATGTAAAAGAGGAGTTTTGTTCTATAGAAGTCGTTTCCTTGCTTTAAAATTTTAAAAATTTATTATTATCAGATTAGTGTATGGTTTTTGATATATCTGAATTTATTGATAATATGGCTAAAGAATTTTTCGGGTAGTTTTATATTTTCTTCTGCAATTGGATTACGAAGATCGGCCACTAGCATTGGTTACCATTATAGAAAAAAAAATCGAACACATACATTTATGTTTGGAAATGAACATGTTAGTTTATTTTTATGCAATAATTTTACTAAATCTTTCGGAGGGTTGACTTCATCGCTTAGTTGGTTTAAAAACTTATTGGGAACCACGCCCAAACTGCCAAAATGTATTAATAATTATTACTGTTATTTTTAAGACAAAAAAATAAAATGTATAGGTACAGGGTATATATTATACTTACTACGTATATATTATGTATTATTCTTCGACTCCTAGAAGCTTAATTACAAGTAGTAGGTAAAAAGTGTAAATACAAAAGAGATTTTTGCCCATTATCTTTTGAAACTATCCGATGAAGCAATCGCCCGTCACCGAGAATGGGGAAAGCATAATTTATATATATTTTTAATGGAACAGCTTGTATATTTTCAGCGAGCGTAATAAATCTTCTTTTCCCTGAATTTAAAAATATATAATTTGTTACTATTTAGTTTTACCGTTTGTGAATTATTTCAGCTGATACTGTATTAATTTCATTAGAATTTGGTACCTATGGAGGTAAGTTACTTTTTAATTTGTCACTGTCTGTCATGCTGATAGATCTTCACATACCTCATGTATTCGAAAAAAGTATGGGATAATCAAAGGAAGAAAAGCACGAAATAGTTCGAGTGTTTTATTCGAACAATATCAACAAAAGACGAGTTCAAACTGAGTATAGACAAATATTTCCCAGAAGAAGAATACCTAGCAAAAATATAATAAAAAACATAGTTTTACAATTTTTGAAAGAAAATTTTAGACAGAAAGAAGCGGATGATAGTAAAAAACGAAGAACAAATTTTGGCATTCTGCTTTACTTTGAAGGTAATTTTTATTTTTATAGGAAAAAAAATTAATAAAAATCAGTAATTTTTCTTTTTAGAAAATCCTCAGAATTCCATTCGTGATGCGGCTCCATATTTAGATAAATGTATTGGAAAAAATCAAGGCACACTAGAAAAATATAAATATCAACCATACAAATTTTGGTTTTTTCCGTATACCTCCGGAAACATTTGGAATTTGAAAACTTTCTAAACGGCATCTTGTTAGAAAGCCCTTATCTATAATATAGGGCTTTCTATAGGGCGAGACCAATCGGGAGAAAAACTTCGTAACGGTACGTCGGATCGCTCTGAAACTTATACCTATCGATTTGTAATCGAAAAAAAAATTTTTGATTTTTTGTCTGTATGTGTGTGTGTGTGTATGTATGTGATGGGATCGACTACAGGTCGCAATTTTGAAGATAGCGACTTGAAATTTGGCATAGAGGTAGAGGTCTATGAACCCTCGGAACCTATTGATTTTGGTTACGATCGGTTAATATACAGGGTGTGAAAACAGGACAAGTTACCGTTTTTTGGCATTTCTGCCCGTGTAACAAGGACCAACTTTTCTTTTTTGTGATATCAAATGAAAGTATTCGGTAAAACGCGTATTTTTGTTCCTTTGCTCTTTTGCTCTAATTAATATACAGGGTGTGAAAACAGGAAAAGTTACGGTTTTTTGGCATTTACAGGTCGCAATTTTGAAGATAGCGATTTGAAATTTGGCGTAGAGGTAGAGGTCCACAAACCCTCGATGCCTGTTGATTTTAGTTACGATCGGTTAATATACAGGGTGTGAAAACTGGACAAGTTTCCGTTTTTTGGCATTTTTGGCATTAAACAAGGACCAACTTTTCTTTTTTTATGTCAAATGAAAGTATTCGGTAAGACACGTATTTTTGTTCCTTTGCTCTTTTGCTCTAATTGTTATACAGGGTGTGAAAACAGGACAAGTTACAGTTTTTTGGCATTTACAGGTCGCAATTTTGAAGATAGCGACTTGAAATTTGGCATAGAGGTAGAGGTCCACAAACCCTCGAAGCCCGTTGATTTTGGTTACGATCGGTTAATATACAGGGTGTGAAAACAGGACAAGTTACCGTATTTTGGCATTTACAGGTCGCAATTTTGAAGATAGCGACTTGACATTTGGCATAGAGGTAGAGGTCCACAAACCTTCGAAACCTATTGATATTGGTTACGCTCGGTTAATATACAGGGTGTGAAAACAGGACGAGTTACGGTTTTTTGGCATTTACAGTTCGCAATTTTGAAGATAGCTACTTAAAATTTGGCATAGAGGTTGATGTCCACAAACCCTCGGAACCTATTGATTTTGGTTACGATCGGTTAATATACAGGGTGTGAAAACAGGACAAGTCACCGTTTTTTGCTATTTTTGTCCGTGTAAACAAGGATAATATTCTTTTTTTTATGTCAAATGAAAGTATTCGATAAGACACGTTTTTTTGTTCCTTTGCTCTTTTGTTCTAATTGTTATACAGGGTGTGAAAACAGGACAACTTACGGTTTTTTGGCATTTAAGGTCGCAATTTTGAAGATAGCGACTTGAAATTTGGCATAGAGGTAGAGGTCCACAAACTCTCGAAGCTTATTGATTTTGGCTACGATCGGTTAATATACAGGGTGTGAAAATAGGAAAAGTTACCGTTTTTTGGCATTTACATTTCGCAATTTTGAAGATAGCGACATGAAATTTGGCATAGAGGTAGAGGTCCACAAGCCCTCGAAGCCTATTGATTTTGGTTACGATCGGTTAATATACAGGGTGTGAAAACAGGACAAGTTACTGTTTTTTGCCATTTTGTCCGTGTAAACAAGGACCAACTTTTCTTATTTTCGATGTCAATTTATAAGTAGAGGTGAAAGTATGCTAGCATTTTTTGTAGACAACTTGGTTACCATAGCAACCAATGAATAATATGTATTTCACTGATAAAGGATATAGTATGGTACTTAGGATTGTTTGTGAAGGTTAATTTGATACTAAAATATTGGTTGCTATGGTAACCCAAAAAAGTAAAAAATCGTCATAATTCGTCAATCGTACGACTTAGAGATTTGATATTTAGCTAAAGCTTAAAAAGAAATTAACGATTGACATTGACAAGTCGGTTACCATGGCAACCAATTAGAAATTTATCACGGTAAAATTAGACTAGCGATTGGTAACTCTAACTATAAGGGCTTTCTAATTATAGGCCACGGTACGGATAGGAGCGTGGCAATAATGTGTGACCGAAGGTCACACAAACGAGGCCCGAAGGGCCTCGCGCGTGCCGCAGGCACGGGTGGCCACGCCACTTGTTAGAAAGCCCTTATCTATAATATAGGGCTTTCTATAGGGCGAGACCAATCGGGACAAAAACTTCGTAACGGTACGTCGGATCGCTCTGAAACTTATACCAATCGACTTGGAATCGAAAAAAAAAAATTTGATTTTTTGTCTGTATGTGTGTGTGTGTGTGTGTGTATGTGATGGGATCGACTACAGGTCGCAATTTTGAACGTAGCGACTTCAAATTTGGCATAGAGGTAGAGGTCCACGAACCCTCGGAACCTATTGATTTTGGTTATGATCGGTTAATATACAGGGTGTGAAAACAGGACAAGTTACCGTTTTTTGGCGTTTTTGGCATAAACAAGGACCAACATTTCAAGATAGCGACTTGAAATTTGGCATAGAGGTAGAGGTCCACAAACCCTCGAAGCCTGTCGATTTTGGTTTTGATCGGTTAATATACAGGGTGTGAAAACAGGACAAGTTATTGTTTTTTGGCATTTTTGTCCGTGTAAACAAGGACCAACTTTTCTATTTTTTGATGTCAAATGAAAGTATTCGGTAAGACACGTATTTTTGTTCCTTTGCTCTTTTGCTCTAATTGTTATACAGGGTGTGAAAACAGGACAAGTTACCGTTCTTTGGCATTTACTGGTCGCAGTTTTGAAGATGGCGACTTGAAATTTGTCATAGTGGTAGAGGTCCACAAACCCTCGAAGCCTGTCGATTTTGGTTTCGATCGGTTAATATACAGGGTGTGAAAACAGGACAAGTTACCGTTTTTTGGCGTTTTTGGCATTTTTGTCCGTGTAAACAAGAACGAACTTTTCTATTTTTTGATGTCAAATGAAAGTATTCGGTAAGACACATATTTTTGTTCCTTTGCTCATTTGTTCTAATTGTTATACAGGGTGTGAAAACAGGATAAGCTACAGTTTTTTGGCATTTACAGGTCGCAATTTTGAAGATAGCGACTTGAAATTTGGCATAGAGGTAGAGGTCCACAAACCCTCGGAACATATTGATTTTGGTTACGATCGGTTAATATACAGGGTGTGAAAACAGGACAAGATACCGTTTTTTAACATTTCTGTCCGTGTAAACAGGGATAAAATTCTTTTTTTTATGTCAAATGAAAGTATTCGGTAAGACACGTATTTTTGTTCCTTTGCTCTTTTGCTTTAATTGTTATACAGGGTGTGAAAACAGGACAAGTTACCGTTTTTTGGCATTTACAGGTCACAATTTTGAAGATGGCGGCTTGAAATTTGTCATAGAGGTAGCGGTCCACAAACCCTCGAAGCCTAATGATTTTGGTTACGCTCGGTTAATATACAGGGTGTGAAAACAGGACAAGTTACGGTTTTTTGGCATTTACAGGTCGCAATTCTGAAGATAGCGACTTGAAATTTGGCATAGAGTTAGTGGTCCACAAACCCTCGAAGCCTATTGATATTAGTTACGATCTGTTAATATACAGGGTGTGAAAACAGGACAAGTTAACGTTTTTTGGCATTTTTGTCCGTGTAAACAAGTCTCAACTTTTCTTTTTTTCGATGTCAATTTATAAGTAGAGGTGAAAGTATGTTAGCATTTTTTGTTGACAACATGGTTACCATAGCAACCAATTTAAAATATGTATATCACTAATAAAAGATATAGTATGGTACCTAGGATTGTTTATGAAGCCTAATTTGATACTAAAAAATTGGTTGCTATGGTAACCAAAAAAAGTAAAAAGTCGTCATAATTCGTCAATCCTACGACTTAGAGATTTGATATTTGGTATTTAGGTAAAGATTAAAAAAAATAACGATTGACGTTGACAAGTCGGTTACCATGGCAACCGATTAATAATATGTATATCACTAATAAAAGATATAGTATGGTACTTAGGATTGTTCGTGAAGCCTAATTTGATAATAAAAAATTGGTTGCTATGGTAACCAAAAAAAAGTTAAAAATCGTCTTAATTCGTCAATCGTCCGACTTGGAGATTTGATATATGGTATTTAGGTAAAGATTAAAAAACAATTAACAATTGACGTTGACAAGTCGGTTACCATGGCAACCAATTAATAATATGTATATCATTAATAAAATATATAGTATGGTACTTAGGATTGTTTATGAAGCATAATTTCATACTAAAAAATTGGTTGCTATGGAAACCAAAAAAAAAAAATCGTAATAATTCGTCAATCGTACGACTTAGAGATTTGATATTTGGTATTTAGGTAAAGATAAAAAAAAATTAGCGATTGACGTTGACAAGTCGGTTACCATGGCAACCAATTAGAAAATTATCACGGTAAAATTAGACTAGCGATTGGTAAATCTAATTATAAGGGCTTTCTAATTATAGGCCACGGTACGGATAGGAGCGTGGCAACAATGTGTGACCGAAGGTCACACAAACGAGGCCCGAAGGGCCTCGCGCGTGCCGCAGGCACAGGCGGCCACGCCGCTTGTTAGAAAGCCCCCATTTATAATATGGGCTTTCTATAGGGCGCGACCAATCGGGACAAAAACTTCGTAACGGTACGTCGGATCGCTCTGAAACTTATACCAATCGATTTGTAATCGAAAACAAAATTTTTGATTTTTTGTCTGTATGTGTGTGTGTATGTGTGTATGTGTGTATGTGTGTATGTGTGTATGTATGTGATGGGATCGACTACAGGTCGCAATTTTGAAGATAACGACTTGAAATTTGGCATAGAGGTAGAGGTTCACGAACCCTCGGACCCTATTGATTTTGGTTACGATCGGTTAATATACAGGGTGTGAAAACAGGACAAGTTACCGTTTTTTGGCGTTTTTTGGCATTTTTGTCCGTGTAAACAAGGACCAACTTTTCTTTTTTTTGATGTCAAATAAAAGTATTCGGTAAGACACGTATTTTTGTCCTTTTACTCTTTTGCTCTAATTGTTATACAGGGTGTGAAAACAGGACAAATTCCCGTTTTTTGGCATTTACAGGTCGCAATTTTGAAGATAGCGACTTG
>MU181973.1:714514-751749 GCA_016904865.1 Pissodes strobi
TCTCTATAGGATAAACAAAAGTTAAATTATATGTAAATGTTGCCTTAATCGGTTACATTCAAAAATTTATTACCATTAAATGAAGAGTTTTATTAACATAAAAGCTTTATTCTCAATCTAAATAAATGAAAGGAAACCCTTTTACGAAGTTCCCGCAGAGTATTTTTTAAGCATTTAAATATCTACATGCTTTATCGGAACAATTTTCTTATTTTTATTACCTCTAAGCATTGTCTAGATTTAGATGTTATTTAAATTTACAAAAGCCCGTATTCGAATGTCTTTCAGTCACAACCCAGGGAATTACCTGACTAATTTGGTATATCGCTGGCAGTAATATTTTTTCTAAGGATTTATCATAAAATTTCTGCTCGACCATGAATCTTGAATTGGTGAGAATTTGAATTAGGTGTTTGAATTTTTGCAATAAGCAGTAGTTGTATATTTTTATATCTATTAACAAATGTATTATGAATCATGTTCTTTAACTGTGCATAGTCTGCTAGCTATTTGTCTAAACATTATTTTCACATAAGCACCTGAAATGTGCCTTTGGTTGAAAAAGCGGCAAAGATCTGGAAAGGAAAATTTCACTCATTATTTTGATTTGTGGTTTATTTGGAAATACCTGGCAGATTTTTTGTCCTAGTTAAAAACTCACTTATGGATGTTGATGAATGCTAATTTTCACAGTTCATATCCAAGAATATAAAATTATATAAAATATCATATACAGCAAGTAACAATATATTTTTTCTACATCTACCTATGAAAATTAAGTTTTTCACACGCTAGACAACCTCTGAAAATTGCGTTTTTTCACACAGTGTGTAGGTTCGACCAATGTGCTTTTTAGTAGATGGCTAAAGAAAATCGAGGGACTGATGCCCATTTATTCTAAGGAATTCCTTCCTTGAGCAGGAGCCCTTTGAAGTGGGCCAGGCCGAGAGTTTTGTGGAGAAAGTTATCTTCCAAGCTGAGAGGTTCACCTAGCTCATCTATCTACACTGGAGTTCAGTCCAGTAGCTTTTCAGATACGGAAGGCTGAAGGTATCGGCGAGTCCTGGTAGGATCTATTTAAATTATTAAGTGTTAGCCCTATCTGTATCTATAAATTAGTTCTTGCTTTATCTTGCTAATACCATAAATTTTCCTAGTGAGAATTCTAAAGACAAATACTGAGAAGTATATTCAGAAATATTAATTCAAGGGATACTGAGGTTCAGTTCTCTAACCCTTACCTAGTGTTATTTATTTGTAAAAGGCAGTCCTCTAAAGCCCTGCCAACCTTTTATCACTTTCATTCTCGCTAATACTTAAATATATGCTATAAAATTAGGGCGTTTAGGTTATTTATGCTAAGTTTATTGTATCTGCTTGTCAAACTCATGGCAGAAAATTAATTAAAACCATTTAAAACCTTATTATTGGACGTTTCGCCTTGATATCGGTGGAATTAAGCTCAATTTTTCTTACTTGTATTCAGTAACTCCTTTTCAGTTTAGCATTTTGAAGACGTTTTGAACGTCTTCAATATTCCAGCTGCGAAGGAAATAAGCTAAACGTAGTTTAGTGGATATTTATTCCTTAGATTTAACATACAAATTGTTGCATATTTAAGCAATAGTAACTGGGTAATATTAAAATATTCTTTTAAAGATAACTCCCCTCGCTAAATAGTATCGAGGTAATTTATTGAGATTTTGATATGGTAATTAGTGATGTTAAGTTATTGATCAGAAACTTGCTAAAGTACCACAACTAGTGTTACTTTTTGATTTGAAGTTTAATCGCAGTGAGTACAAGGCCTAAATCGTATAACTGATACTTGTTTATTATCATTTCTAGTGTTAGAGTATCAAGATGAAACCTAATTACCATAGCAATTAATATAATTGTAATTTGAACATTAATTACCACCTGTGGCAAAAATATGTCAGCTTAAAAATGACATTCTATAAATTTCTTTAGCATAATATTAACCATCAGTAGGTACTCAAAATCTTCTAAATTTTAAGGCAGTAAATTTTTCAACCCAAGTGTTATTCTTTTTTTAATAAACTGGTTGTTTGTATTTCTGGTGTTAATTTTGGAAACTGTTTTTAGGCTATAATTCAATCTCATTCTAATTTCTCTACGTTTTTTCACAGGGTAATTTTTCCAAATTTTAATATCCGATTTCCAGACATATAGAATTTCTAATAAATTTCTTGCAGAAAAACTTAGTGGCGCCCGCTCTAACTGCCTACGGCTAGGTCCAACAAATTGTCTCGCATGTGTGAAAAAAGTCGTTTTCAAAACTTGTTGTTTAAATAACTATTGTTCGACTAATAAACGTTTATTGTGAGTCTTAAAGGATACAATTATGTATTTAACTCAGTTGGTTTACAACTTATTATCATTGATTTATCTTTTGAATATTAATACTTTAAGGATTTCAAAACTTGCCGGCTAAGATACGATCTATTAAGCCGAAGAAGCAACCAAAAAAACTAACCCAAACTAACCCAAATTTAAAAAAGAAACAAACAACCTAAAAAAATAAAAAAAGTCTTGCCACTGACGGGTATCGAACCGGGAGCATCGTATCACAAGCACAGCATCTAACCACTGAGCCACCATGCTTGCTGAGAGCAATTGACTGGACCGCAAAGAAAAGCTGCTTCATCAACTCTTATTACATTCCGTACCTGAATTTGGCACCGAATTACATTCCATACACGATTTTCGTACCGGCGCTGATTGGATAGAAGTTGAATGGTTTTACCAATAAATATCCCGTAGTTGCCAAATAGATGTACGGAATGTATAATGCGGACGATATCATTTAACGTTTAATTTAAAAATTATTTTACTTGTTTTTTACCGCTCCATATCAATTATATCTACAACCTATATTAGGTTAGCATCTCGTAAACAAACAAACGTCAGAAATATTTTTTTAAATACACTAAATGTTTTTTTTTCCTTTATGGAGATCACGTCTTCTATCTTCAGAAATCAGCAATAATCATCCATTATGGCTCAATTGCATCATCCTTGATGTCAAGTTTCCATTGTCCTGATATCTTGATTCAACCTCTCATCTTGCTCGTTACTGGCCGGTAATTTTTATCGGTCTTGGTGCCTAAAAAGTTCTCACTAAACTTACAAAAGACCTCCAAGCTTTGATTTCTTGGCTGGTGAACCTTTGCTTAAAATGTACAGCGTCCAGCAATGTTCTAATCTGTAGACCAATAGAAATCCTTCAATTGATATAGCGTCACTTAAAATGAGCAAAGTGTTGCCTTCGTATTTAGATCCTTCACCCTTTTTAATCATAGCTATAGTTTTTCATAAGTGCAAGTTTAATATAAAGGGGACGCAAAAGAAGTTTTTATACAATCGTGCAAAGAGGCAACAATTAAAAAAAAAATTTTGTTCAAAAAGTGGCTCTTCTTTGCCCTAGTGCAAAAATAGTATATTATATACCTAGGTTGAGAAGTAAGCCATTATTTACCGAGCACTTTTATATCCTGAGGCGCGTAGCGCCGAAGGATATAATGTGCGAGGTTAATAATGGCCTTCTCAACCGAGGTATATATAGAATTTTTTTTAGTACCAACACTGATATATTACCATATTTGATTTGATTTGATTTTTATATTAGTCATTTTCTACTTATTTTTCAAATAGTTCGAAATATCAAGTAGCCTGGAAGTTCAGTTGTCTAATTGACAGATATCATAACATAATCTCCTGACAGCTCCATACATACAAAGTACCTTCTTTCCATCTAAATTTTTACAAAATCGCATTATTAATAAGAATATTATGGGGAGTCATGAAAAGTGAGTCATACTGTATATAATTTTTTTACTAATAGCACTGATACAGTCCTTATGATTATTTGAAGTGATTAGATTTTGAAATTAATCATTTCCTACTCATTTTTCAAATAATCCGAAATGACAACTAGTTGTCAAACTAACAAGTTTGACATTTTGCCATTTTCCGTTTCCGTTTCATTATTGACCTAGGTTTTTTTTAATATTATTATTTACCTAGGGTGAGAAATGTTACTTCTCATTTGAGGAATGGAGTAAATAATGGTGATTTATCATGTTAGTAGTAAAAAAAATCTGTTTTGGCACTAGTGGAAAAAACCTTTTTGCACTCTCTTTCGCACGTCTTTTTTGCACTGGTGTAAAAAGCAATTTAAATAAATAGACAAGAACTTGGTTATTTATTAACATATCAACACAGTTTAACATTAAAATGGACATTACAGTTTGAACAATTTCTTAAATTAACATGGGGTGGAAGAGAAGACATCACTTGATTTTGAATAGATTTATCGTCAATTTGCCGATTGCTAGTTGGTACAGCAAAAGAGGATGATGGGGCTTCAATAGTTCAATTAAAGATATAGCCATTACCCTCCCTACAAAATCGTCTTGCATTGCAGATATTGAAGGCCGGTCTTCTTGCTGTTCTGTTTTTGGTGAGGATTACTGCAAAAGAATTCATCAACATATTCTTCTGCAACTGTAGACGACTTCCAACCTCCGTGTCTTTTTAGGCTTAAAATGTCTCTTTCTTCATCTGCACATAAAGTAGCAGAGGAACGCCCAAACGCGTGACCAGTACAGAGCTACGGCCCCGGCAAACCCAAAAACTTTGCGATATCCGAAGGGATTTTGGCAAAAGCATTTAGTCTTACAGGTTGGACAGAACAATTATTGTTTTTGTTAATAACAAAAAGTCTCTTGTTGGGTGTTTGTGGGCTACGAAATTTAACGTATTTTGGGCAACTCTCTAGTCGCGTGGTAAAAACAAAGGATCTTGGTTTATCGGTTTTTTTATGTGGAATTCTTACTAGTAAAATATTATATTTTTCTTCTAGATATCAAAGGTCATTTTATTTAATTCATTCCTTCTACAAGCACCTGCCATTCCAAAAACTGCGACAACCTTCATTCTTATATATTTGCTGTCCAGAGCTTCATTAAAAAATTTGCGTATGTCTTTTTTGCATTTCGATTTATAAATGCCATCAGCTTTGAATTAGTCTTAATATCTATGTTTTCTTGCAAGGACAGCTTCGATATAACCATAGAAACTCGGACCATAAAGTTGACGGTTTCACTTATTTTGATTTGGATGAAAAATATGCAAAAGGATAGTTTCGTTATATTTTTTTGAGAATCCTTGCTTGACATCCGTCCGTATTGAGTTCCTGCATGATCATCGATACTAGTCCACGCGAATATTGAATTTTTCAGAAAACGTTGCATTTCTTTTCCTAAAAGTTGTAATGTTTGCTTATTTGTAGTAACTTCCACTCCTTAAGACAAGAAGTTCTAACGGTTGCTTTGACAGCCCCAAGTCACATAGTTAATTATGAACAATTAAATGTTGCTCACGTGAACTGGATCTGGAATAAAAGTAGGTCGATGCACTATTCTTCTGAGAGGTCTATTGATGCGTTATTATCGCCGTTATCTCCCAACACAATATCTTGCTAACCTAAAGGTGCAGTCGGTACTGGCAAGTCTGCGTTGGGAGGAACATACGGAAGAACATGTCTTATGGTACATTCGAATACCTGATTTTTTATGCTTTTCTTTTTTGGAATAACCCTCAGTTCTTGTTATGCAAAAATAGCAAATTACTGGAACCCCAAAAGACATATTTTTTTCTCCTCCCTTTCATCCACTGCAATAAAACACTACAGATTACACTTCACATATGGGCAGCACACTGCTTGCGATTTCACGTGAAATTCTCCAAAAATATAGTAGAACTTGTCAGGGAAAGTTTTGTAATTGCGGCGCGTTCGGCTTAACATTTAACTGATACTTAAATTAAGATACAATTGAAAAACCTGCTGAACACTACATAATCACTCACTTCCAAAGTCAAAGGAATACTGAATAAAACGCATACCTTCCTGTTTAAAATTGTGCGACCCCTCATAAAATTTATTACCTGCAGATATAAGAAGGTCCTTTATACTCCTTGTAAAGTGGACTTTTTGGGCATTTTATTACTATTAGGTATTAGCATTGTAAAATATAAGCTGAAGTGTCCTACTCTAAAACTCTAAAATTAACATATTGTTACAAATAATGTTATATTATGTGTATGGAAAACAATCCCTTTAAATTTTAAGTTTTAGGTGACTATTTTAATTCTCTTCACAGTTAATTAAAATTTGATCGAGGCAAATAAGTCGTAGATTTTCTTAATGCCATATAAAAATGTATTGTTTTATACATGTTTTGATAGGCGTTTTTCAAAAAAAAAATTACCGAAATATCGAATCTACCTAAAACAGAGTTTTATCTACAATATCGGAACAGAATTTATGCACTCGACGCGCATTTCGCTAACCATGTTAGCATCATCAGGAGGTGATTAAAACTGCTAACATATTTAGCGAAACGCGCGTCGAGTGCATAAATTCTGTTTCGGTATTGTGGATAAAACTCTGTTTTAGTGCATGTTGCCGAAGGTTCCAAACACCAACGCAATCGAATTTATCATTTATGATGATATGATGGTAAATTGGAAATTTCAATATTTGTAAATACATTCTAAAGTTATGTCATTTATTACCAATATGACAAACATAAACATTGTATATAGAAAAAAATTCCACCAGGTTAAGTACTCGGTTGGAAATAAATAATAGTGCCGGATATTAAAGGCTCATCAAGGCTAACTACATGCCTGAGGTAAAATAGCTCTTTTTGGTCGACGCATTCTCA
Organism: Pissodes strobi; assembly: GCA_016904865.1. Taxonomy (NCBI): domain Eukaryota; kingdom Metazoa; phylum Arthropoda; class Insecta; order Coleoptera; family Curculionidae; genus Pissodes; species Pissodes strobi. Next base: position 721,267 of record MU181973.1, read on the forward strand.
TATTACCTACTAAATGAATAAAAATGCACGCGAGAAAAGAAAAAGAGTTAAAGCGGAGCTTGTTAATATTCATAAGGCCCTTTGTCGTTGAAGTTAAGTTTTTGACGGTAATTAATTTTGTATTTAAAGTATACTCTTTATCTTACCTCACGATAATCTTTAATAAATCATTATTATGGCAAAGTCATTCTCTGGGGATTCTTTGTAGTTTGCCAGTTCACAACGAGGAATATTTTATCAATACGTAAATTATTTGCTAGCACATGCTGTGAAAGTCTGAAATTGGCCGTATTATTGGATAAGTATTATGCTTGAAATTGTAATATATTGAGCGGATTTTATTTTGGCAGTATACAAATTTTAAATATCGCATACTCGAAATTGCATCCGTCATTAACTATATTACATAGTATATCAGTAATAATTATTTAATTAGCCAAGAATACAAACATCTGATATAATTGTGTTTAATTGCATGGTCTCTGTGTCCATTTGTTTTCTGCTTTGGCCTGAGGAATACTCTTTTATTTTTACTACATTCCTAAAATAGAGAAGAGAAGTTACAAATGTATTTGCCTTAAATACAACAAAAGATTAAATAATTAATTGACATAAATTAAGTGGATATCTAAACTTTAAATTTAGAATATGAAGGAGGAAAGTTAAATTGAAATCACGGGTCCAAAAAAAGAACGCTATGTTAGTGAAAGACAATACCGTTTTATTATCACAAAAATATAAGTGAACGCGAATAGAGATAGATTCCAAATCAAAAATTTTGTTCATGACCTTATTTCGTTATTTTTTTACATTTTATTTATGCAATGAAAGATACATAGAATATCACGCTAATAATTAGAATTAGAAGCTCCAAATGTATTTATTTAAATACAATAAAATATTAAATAATTAACTTAAATTTACAATCTGTCTACATCGAGCCTCAACATTTAATTGCTTTTGCTTTTAAACTCTAATCGAATGCTTTAATATGGCATAATTTTGGAAATATTATCTTACATGGATGTAGCGAATTCTGATATGAGTACAGGGTAATTTTTTATATTTTCCCACTCCCCCTAACTTTTTTGTGCCACTGTTTAGAAAAAAGATGTAAATATAAAAGTTGTAGTGCTGGAGAAGTAGTTCTCAGAAAACATATTTTTGTCTATACAGGGTGTGCAAAAAGTGCGAAAAACAAAAAATATATATTTTTTAAATGGGACATATTTCTCCCCAGGACGAATGATCTTTATTCTCCGATTACAAAAATATATAATTTGTCTACATTTGCTTAAGCCATTTCCCAGCTATTTGCCTTTAAAAGTTGGCAAAGCATAAATTCAAATCAATCGAAGTAGCCTTGCTCGCCATTAAGAAAAATATGAAATGTGTCAAAATAGCCGTGAATGACAGTGACAAAAACAGCTATTATATTAAATTATTGGCTCTATTTTTTATGGAGGTTCCCTAACTGGCGAAAGATATTTACAATTTTTAAATCAGGAAACAGAGATTCTCTTGGTATGCTTCCAATTCGCCAATCTGCTCAAATAATAGGCGGCGAACCGTCCACTGGCCACCGAACAGCCCAGATCTAACGCCCTTAGATGCGTTTTTGTGGGGATATTTAAAAACAAAGTTTATGCTCTGAGAAGTGCCATTATTGAAGAGCTCAGCGTGAGAATTGTATACTATATAAACGACCTTAACCAGAACAGTCCAATTTTTATTACCCATGCAACAAATAAATTAGAAAGCGACTTCCGAGATTGTATCAATAGTGGGCATATTCAACAATATTTGAAATACTGAAGTTTTTATTATCAAACATGTCAAGATACGAATTTGTATATAATAATAAAAAATTATTAAAACAATGATTTATTTTATTTAAATCAACTTTTAAAGTTAAATAGCTCAGAAATGGCTTAAGCAAATGTAGACAAATTATATATTTTTGTAATCGGAGAACAAAGATCTTTCGTCCTGAGGAGAAATATACAGGGTGTTCTATAAAAAAAATATATATTTTTTTGTTTTTCACACTTTTTGCAATACACAAAAAAATGTTTTCTGAGAACTAGTTCTCAAGCACTACAACTTTCCTATTTACATATTTTTTCTACACAGTAGCACAAAAAAGTTAGAGGGGGTGGGAAAATATAAAAAATGACCCTGTACATATATATCTCTTGGCTGGACATGGCTTCGTATTTAAAGTATACTATTTATCATACCGCACACTATTCTTTAATACATCATTATTATGAGAAAGTTACTCTCGAGGGTAATTATTATGCTTGAAATGGTCATAAATTGTGTGGGATTTGTTTAAAGAGGATAAAAATTCAAATTATCGCACCCTCAAAATCGCATAATTTATTAATCATATTACATAGTATTTCAGTAATAATTATGTAATTAATAAAGAGTACAAACGTCTAATATATGATTATTTACATGGTTGTGGTCTCCTATTGTTCTCTGCTTTGGCCTGAGAAATACCCTTTTATTTTTGCTGCCTTCCTGAAAAAGAAAACAAAAGTATTTGTTTTCAATAAATTAAAATATTGAATAAATAACATAAATCAAGTGGATTTCTAAAACATAGATTTAAAATTGACATAGAACACGTCTACCGACCGGTCGCGTTTATACATTCCGTACATTTATTTGGCACCCAGTGCAGTCAGATTCGAACTTAGAACCAATTAGAGTTCGAATGCGAAACCTGTGTATGGAATGTAAATTGGTGCCAAACGCGCGTAAGGAATATCGTTCGTATCAGATTATAAAGCAGATGCAATGGTTAGTTGCATTTGATTGAATAATTTTTGTAATAGATTATGCTTCTTGTTAAGTGTTTTCTTGGCAGGTTCTCCACTTGTTGGACGGCCCATGGTTCTTTTCTTACTAACTAACCCAAATTAAAAACGCCAGTTAAGCCTTGTGCATAAGATGCGTCTGTTTTTGTTACGACATTCCGTGCGCACGTTTCGCACCGATTTACATTCCATACACAGATTTCGCACTCGAACCCTAATTGGTTTTAAATTCGAATCTGACCAATGAAATTGTGCTGGGTGCCAAATAGATGGACGGAATGTCTAATGCTTACCGATCTAGAATAGTGGTGTGATGTAATATAGTGGAAAATAATACTGATAAATCAGGTATCTTCTATGGCCTTTAACGTGCCAGGTACTATTTAAGAAGTTACAGAACCGTGGGATAGGATTGCACAAATAACAATCTGTGAGGAATCAGAACAATGATTGATTAACAGTCACATTTTTATTAACAATTGGAATGCTAATTAAGCATGATTCTTTTTATTCTTGATTTGGTAATTAAGATTAACCGGATTTTCTTGTGACGAAACTATGCCTATTGGTTCCAATTAACGGTTGATGAACATTAGCCAGGGATTGAGAGTGAGCGACATGTTGCAGTAGTATGTATGTTAGACAGAAATAGTGGAATATCCAGTAGAGTGCACGCCTTTCATTTCCGGCTTCTTTACGCGAATAACTAACAAAAAACTTTTGTAAAGGGTAGGTTGTAGGTTGTTCTGCACTTCAGGTGTTTCACAAGCACACGGATATTTTTACCATATAGAATTTTTCCTTCTATTGAAGGAGTCTTTGGATTTGTTTACCTTCAGCAAAAAATGTACCTCCTGGAAATGGGTCTCCATTTAGTGTAGCTAGCCAACGGTCTGTGACGAGCAAACTTTACTCGGCCTTATTTTGCCTTTGAATCACTAAGGACAAATACTTGTTAGTTAAAGTGTTCTACGTTGGGGTTTGGAACCCTTGGGCGAAATGCTATTATACTACTGTTTTCTTAATCAAGCGGAACCAAAGGAACCCGTCCTGGAATACCACTCGTCATGCTCAGTTAACTAATACAACGGACAATACGGAATAGACCCTCTATTTATATTTAAACTATTCATACATTTAATAATTTCCTTACTTTATTATGCGTTTAATAATCTCCTAACAATTATATTCTGAATTTATTTTAAAATGTAATAGTTATTCTATGACTATTATCAAAAGCATGCTCAGCAACACTTGATTTTTCTTTTCTACCATACTTTAAATGAGCGATCTCGTTTATATAGATCTTCTAGTTTGCACAACATTTTTTTGGTTACAATCCATGCATTTCATATATTCCACTTCTTTCTAATATTTCATTTTGTCCAAAGAGCACCTTATTAATTTTAAACCTACTTCCTTAAAACTTTATGGAGTTCTCTAGTATACTCAGGATTATAATAGTATGGAAACGATACATATTTTTTATTTTCATCCTGATCAACGAAAGAAGTGGAATCACAAATGGTCTTTCTAAATAAATGTCTATTGTTTAGTCTATTTATTAAACTAGTATTGAAACCGTTAACTTTCGCTCTATTCTTAACTGTCTCCTTTTCATTATTAAAACTTTCTCTGCTGAGAGGAACGTTAACCATACGGTTTAATAAAAAATTAAAGCTGGCCATTTTATGTTGGTCGCTGTGGAGAGAGTCATTAGGAATATGTCGGTTAGTGACAATACTCTTTCTATAAATATTAAATTCTAGTGTGTTATTATCATTCCTAATCACTAAAGTATCCAAAAATGGTAGTTGGCCATTGTTCACGACTTCATAAGTAAATTTATTGGTAGGGAAACGTTTCGTGATCACGTTTTGGGTTTAATAAGTTTATTTAGCTTGTCCAATAATAAGAGACTTTGTATTAACTTACAAATTTTTGGGTTTTCTCTCCACTATCGTTTTGAATTTGTTATATAGGGCCTCTTCAGCTCTGGCTCCAGGATGTAAACAGCACAAGTGCTAGTTTAGTGACCCTAACGAAATACCTAGATAACTTCAACGTTTCCGGAAATAAATCTATTCCCTTTGTCAAGAAAGGTAAAAACTAAAAATGAAAATATTTAGTAAATGCAATAAAACAGTAAAAAGCTCTTGCAGATTGTCAAGCTTTGAATTGACTTTGACAAGATGATAAGTATAATGTCATATTTAATTACTGGTTACTGGTCTTTAGTGTGATATTGAGGTGTTATTTGGTAAATTAATTTGTTTTTGAAGTTTTATATATCTATAATTTGGTGTTATTCCCTTAGGAAGAATTTAATGATTCTTGACAACGGGAATAGATTTATTTCCCGAAACGTTGAAGTTATCTAGGTATTTCGTTAGGGTCACTAAACTAGCACTTGTGCTGTTTACATCCTAGAGCCAGAGCCAAAGAGGCTCTATATAACAAATTCAAAACGATAGTGGAGAGAAAACCCAAAAATTTGTAAGTTAAAACATGAATCCTCCACAACAATAAGTGTCTTAGATATATCTAAGACACTCTGTGTCTGAGGACACACACTCTTATTTTTATAGCCTTCCTGAAAGAGATAATGGAATGTGTCTGTGTCTCTTGAAGGGAACGTAAAAACAGTCTTATTAAGGGATAAGGTGAGTGCCAAGGTCGCTGATCGTATGGAAGTAAGTGGAGTTAGAGCTTGCTGCTAGTTGATCATTTTTAGGACAGGTTTGAAAGTAAGTCGATTTGGAAAGGATCAATTTCGGCTAACAGAGCGGTAGCTATTGATCTTTTGATCGAAAAATTTTAATTTAAATTGGAGTTGAGTGGCATTTTATTTCACAGTTAAAAAGACAAATAATAAAGTCCCGATGCAAGTTATAAAATATCATTTCAGCTGTTGTCAATCGTTTCAAAGCAGTCGTGTATATTTTAATACTGAAAATCACATATTTGCTATGAGCAATGTTTGTTATATATTTGGAAATAATAGATTCTTATTGTTTTGACAATATTTTTGCAACTGATACATAAATCGGTGATTTATATTTATCTCTAACATATTAATATGGATTGTTTGAAATTAGTTATACCGTAAGATGAACAATAGCGGGTGTATCTCTGATGTTCATAGAAACAAGCTATCCAAATCAGCAATTGAGGTAGAAACGAAAAACCATAAGAAATGCCAACATCACCTAGACATTAAAACGTTTGTTCATCAAATATAATAGATTATTTTTGTTGCAAAAATGAAGCAGTAACTCTTCACTCCCGGTGCACACTGTGTGGTAATTAGGAATTTAAAATTTGCTAAATAGAAACTGAGATTGCGAGTTGCCACCCACTGTGCTCCTCCATGTACATTGTACATTTTAATTTTAACAGAAAACATGTGTTGCCATTTATGTTTCGAAGGCTAAACATAGGACCGTTTTACCGTTTACTGTGAGAGTTAGCAGAAATCGGAATGAATTATCCAACACTCTATTGACATTTATTGGAGTGTTACGCTAAAAATGCAGATTCGCGTTTTCTAATTTTCCTTTTTATGGGACACTGTAAAATCTTAATATATATCTAGCATATATTTATATGCAATCGTCAAAATATATTTTTAGTATCGTTCTGTAAAATAGTTTTGTACAATCTTGATCATATTGCTGAATTTTGTCCAATTAGATACAAATTGATTTATGAATGACTATCATCGGACGAACTCTGTTAAACCCCGACTATAACATACGTATACAGGGTGCTACAAATTCGAGTGCATTCATGGGGATTTCGGAAACCGTAAGATATACAAAGTCGATTAAATTAGGGCAAAGTTGGGCAATTTGATGCCTAACAAGATGCAGTTTTGGTTTTGAAATTTGAAAAATTCCTAATAGTTCCGGAGATATTCGTCAAAAACCGAAAAGCAGCTATTTTATTTTTATTTTGTCTTGACTTTATTTGCAAAGATAATTTAACATAAATTTTACGTTAGTAGTGCCACTTTTTTCCCCTTATAAAATGGCAGTATCAAATTTTAAATCTGACGTTTCGTGCCCGGGCCCCCATCATCAACTTCATTTTTTTAAACACGGACCTGGATTTTTTATTTCATTTTTTAGAAGCCTTTGGTCTGCCAAAAACAACGATGTATCAATAGCGCTAACAATAATTCTCATAAGTGAAATCGGGTCAGAAAAGATCTGTCTAACCAAAGAAAATTCTACTATGAATAATATTCTTTGGTCTAACACATTATCTCTTATGGAAAAAATCTAGATTTGTTAATATATTGATAAGTGTCATATATCGATGATTTTGGGAGACCAAAGACTTCTAAAAAATGAAATAAAAAACCAGTTGCGTATTTAAAAAAAATGAAGTTGATGATGGGGGCCCGTACACGAAACGTCAGAAAAACTGGCAATAATAATATTAAATTTATGTTATATTATCTCTTGAAATAAAGTCAGGAAAAAATAAAAATAAAACAGCTGCTTTTCGGTTCTTTACGAATATCTCCGGAACTATTCGGAATTTTTCAAATTTCCCAACTGCATCTTGTTGGGCATCAAATTGCACAACTTTGCCTTAATTTAACCGACTTCGTATATCTTACGATTCCCGACATCCCCATGCATGCACTCGAATTTGTAGCACCCTGTATATTGAGTGAAGATAAAAATTTATTTTCCACGTGCTAACAATTTAATTGTGAATGATATCTGCGATATGAGAGCTCCATAAAATACAGATTTTAGATCTTGGCTGCGCATTCCAAACAGATAGGCTTGACACATTTTACACACATATAAAAACTTTTCCCTTCAAATCGCGTTCACCAACACCGCACAACGGTGGTTAAGGGTTAAATAACATCAAATAATACATTTCAAATAAAGAAAAACTGAAAAATGTCCAATGTGTCGATAAGAAACCATGTATTTCTCGTATCAGATAAGACCCGGACACCGCCGTCTGGCGGTGAGATCCTTAGGTCATTTGCTGTCGAGAAACCTCAAAAAAATCACATTGCGGTCGTTCTGCTTCCTTCTAGTCCTCCTTAATCACGACAACAAAGTGCTTGCAAACTATAACTCCACTATGGCATCTTAATGAAAGGGCCTCAATTGCCAAAATTATAGCTACAGAAAAAAGGGATAAATTAGGCTGTCCACAGATAATTGAAAGGAAGGTATCAATATATAATCCTGGATATAATCAGAGCATTTTTTAAAATAAATTTTGCAATTAAAAAAAAAACGATTTAAGATAATAAATATACATAATAGCGATCAGCTTGCTAGTTTAAAATTTCTAGCTGTAGGGAATGAATTAATGATTTCAGTTAGAATATATAACCAAATCAATTTCTCAGACCTCTAGTAATGAATTGCATTATTAATGGGATTTTACATCGGGCATTGGGAACTTTTAATTCTGGAGATTTTATCTCTACAATCTGTGAACATGCTATCAAAATACAGATACCACAGCTACCACCCAAAATCTGCAAAGTGGCATGATCTTCGCAAGTTTTATTTTTCTTTTCCTTGGCAAGTGTAACCAATCCCGAAGAAAGGTAAAAAATGATTCCAAATAGCTATCATCCAAATGCCTTAGTTTCCATTATGTCCAAAGTTATACAGAAACTGTTCAACGAAAACTCATAAAATATCTCGAATCGGCAGGTATCATAAGCGATCGCCAGTAACCTTCCGCAAGCACAGATCAACAGATATCTCCTGACTTACGTGACCTACCTGTGGACCAAAGCCATCGAGAGCTGCGGCGAATCTCGTGAAGTGGCTTTCGACATATCCAAAGCATTTGATAGGATGAGGCATGACGGATTGTCAGGCAAATTAACAGCATTCGGACCACCACCAGCACTGCTTGTATGTATCGCTTTCCAATTTATTAAGGGATCGAAGTATCCGAGTTGGTATTGATGGACTACTCTCACACTGTTCCTGCTCTATATCAATTATTTCTTAGACAGGACAATTCCATTCATAGCTTTGCAGACGACAGCAATCTTCTATCCTCATTCATGTCGCGGACTCCAATGACCGCTGCTCGTTACCAACGCGAGCAAGGAAATCAGATCGTTGCAATCAATGAGATATGAACGCCATTGTCGAATGGGGCGAAGAGAATAATGTCCAGTTTAATGCAGGAAATACTCAAGCAGCGTTTTCGTTTTTTCGTCTTCTCAAAAAACGCAAACCCCGCAAGACCTGATTTATCAATGACAGGACAAACACTGACTCTGGCCTCATTCATAAGCTTGCTGAGCATTAACGTAGAAAACAACATATCTTGGCGTAATCACGTCACCAAAATCGCCTAGGCAGCAGCGCACAAGCTAGGAGCGCTCTATAGTGCAAAAAAGTTGTACATACCTCAACAGCTCTTACCGCTCTATAAGGCCCAGACAAGGCCATATCATGAATACTCTTCCCATGTATGGGGCTCGGCACCCGAATACTTGCTCAAGATATTGGATTGCATACAGAGAAGAGCAGACCGTCTTGTGGATGACCCAAAGTTGACTGAAGACTTTGATAGCCTCGAACATTGAAGACAAGTGGCGAACTATACTATCGATACTACTACGGAAGGTGTTCGAACGAGCTGGCACTTATGATTCCACCCAGAGTTGTGTCAAACAGAAACACCCGTCAGGTACAAGGTGTTCATCAACATACGATTCAGTTGCGAACACATAGGTCGTCCCTGTTGCGACACTCCTTTATCTGGAGAACTGCCTCGCTCTGGAATGGACTTCCGAGTAACATCTTTCCCGAAAACTACAACCTATAGAGCTACAAGTATAACGTCCACCATCTTCTTCGCGCACGCACCGCTCGTTGAGTGGTATGGGATTTTCCATTGGTGTGTGTACCGAACATAACAAAAAATAGACAACATCCAATATGGGGGTCAGGAGACATCAACAGAAATAGGAAAATTGTGTCTCGGATGTGGTTTCTGCCTCACCTAGTATAAGCGGGATTATTATACTGTAATATATACACAATCATATTCCAATTATTTCGAAAATATTTTAACAAAGTGAGATTGATTAAGTATTGAAAACTTCAGTAAGATTTTAACTAGAAAAAACAATTTGTGGGAATATTTGGAGCTTGTTTTATGAAACACTAGCAAATAATATGGTAGAAGGTAGAAGACTATCAAACACTTTCCTCTACCTATTATACTAGATTTACTATTGAAATAGGTAATATTTGACGGGCCGAAGGTTATAAGATTAGGGTAAAAAATTATAAAATGGCTCCCAAAAGATACCTAAGAAACCTTTCCGTAGACAATTATATCAGTTTTAGAAAAACGGGATTATTCACTAGAAAAGTTTTTAGAATTTCTATTCACAATTTTTATGAAAATGTTAACTCCGCGAATAATATTCTCAAAATTTGAAAATTGAAAAAATATTTGTCCCTTGCTATATCAATTTCCAAAGATATGCTTCATTTCCTTACCACGCCAGAAATCCTAAAAGAGTTAGAGCAAATTCAAAATAACTTTTATGTAAATTCCATTTTCAGACACTGAACTGAACCCATGTGTGGGGCTCGGCACCCAAACACTTGCTCAAAATATTGGACTGCATACAGAGAAGAGCAGACCGTCTTGTGGATGACCCAGAGTTGACTGAATACTTTGATAGCCTTGAACATTGAAGAAAAGTGGCGGACCTACCTCTTTACTATCGATACTACTACGGAAGGTGTTCGAACGAGCTGGCACTTATGATTCCACCCAGAGTTGTGCCCAACAGAAACACCCGTCAGGCACAAGGTGCTCATCAACATACAATTCAGTTGCGAACACATAGGACGTCCCTGTTGCGACACTCCTTTACCTGGAGGACTGCCTCGCTCTGGAATGAACTTCCGAGTAACATCTTTCCTGAAAACTACAACCTATAGAGCTACAAGTATAACGTCCACCATCTTCTTCGCGCACGCAACGCTCGTTGAGTGGTATGGGATTTTCCATTGGTGTGTGTACCGAACATAACAAAAAAATGGACAACATCCAATATGGGGATCAAGAGACATCAACAGAAATGGGAAAATTGTGTCTCCGATGTGGTTTCTGCCTCACCGCCCTCACCTAGTATAAGCGGGATTATTATACTGGAATATACCGAACGACTATATTGGTATATACACAAAATTTGAAAATTGAAAAAATATTTGTCCCTTGCTAGATCAATTTCCAAAGATATGCTTCATTTCCTTACCACGCCAGAAATCCTAAAAGAGTTAGAGCAAATTCAAAATAACTTTTATGTAAATTCCATTTTCAGACACTGAACTCTGATCATGTATAAAAAACAGAAAGATTCAAGTCCTTCGTAAAAGTTCAATTACATATTCAATCCTTTAAAAATTTTCCAATATCAGCAAATCTCCAAATCCCGAATATATATAGATAGAGTCCTGCCATAGTGCGTCACATTTCTATAGCTCTATTATTAAACAGCTAGAAATTTCGTTCAAGTGCTACCTAGGGTATCGAACCCTTCATTACTAAGTTTTATGATTCTGAGAAAAGTTTTAAATTTCGAATAACATACCGTATATCCGGTTCTAAATGTTTCCGAAATATTGACGGTTGGAAAATTGACATTTTACGCATTGTGAAATGCTGTAAAATCTACACCTCTCAACTTCGAGGGAAACGATTTGCAATTTCGTATTTTAAATTTTCTTAATTAATCGGGTGACATTAACTTCCGGTTTAGTGAAATAGAAGAACACTGCGACCTCAGGAAAGCCTGTGAATGACGTCCGATTAGATGGACATGACCTCAAAATGTTAATAAAATATAACAGCTGATTGATACAAATTATTATTTAAATTCATACATACAATCAACGCAAATATCCGAGGATTAGTACATTTCCTAAAGCTATTTTCTTAAAGAATGATTCATATTATGATTTTTCAGCTTGCTCTTTTATTTTTATTGCCTTTGCTCAACGTTGTTTGCGGCCTCTGATATTTGATACGAAGTTGGCGTTTGAAGTTCCCGGTTTATGAATTTTTATGGCAACATTAGCTGGGTCTTTATCACTTTGTGCATTTTTAAAGTAAATATAAAGCACCTTGAAATATGGAATTGCAGTAATTAACTTAAAAATAACTGGACAAATCACGAGACTATAATAATTCCCTGGATTATGAATTACTAATTGAATCATTATGCTTATGGTTAAAAGTAATCGCTATATTATTACTATTTCACATTTTTTAATTCTAGATGAAATTGTAGGGTTATACCTTTTAATTCATGACAATCCGAGGAAGCTTCTTCGTGGCTCTTTATACGGCTCGATATAAGAGATAGAGAATAAAAGAATAAGAGAATAAAAGAAAAAAAATTATCTCATAAGTAACCTATATTTCCAAATTGAATTAAATTTAGATAAGATACGGTTTCGAGGTGTTCAGTTCTTACACATGGTTTTATTTGCTGTTTTTTCTTGACAGAAGACACTCACATACGAACTAAAGGATATTAGTAGCAGAAAATAATAATATATTTAGTGTTATTTATTTATTTGCGATATTCGTTGGGTTGCTTTGATAGGTTTAAAATGAGAAAAATGCTTCAACTTCAAATTGTCCACTAAGGCTTCTTACAAATGAGCCATCTTCAATTTTCGAATCCGGGGTGGCTGACCAAGCCAGAGAGTGCTTTATTAGTTTTGGTTGTTTTTATTATTTTGAACAGAAATCCTTTTTTTCAGACTTCTTGAATTGTATTCCAAATCTGCAACGATGCTCATATAATTCCCTACAGGGACCAGAACTTGACTGTTAGTTACTGTTTCTGATGTGTTGGATGATATATAATTGTTCCATACGATCAGTCATATATAACATTCTGGACATTTTACCCTGTAAACTCTAATAACTTTCAGGAGACTTGAGGTCTACCATGTTTTGAAGATTCCCCAACTAGCAAATACAGTTCCCATTCTTTTTAAAATGTCACTGCCCATAAAGTATAGTTGGGGTTAGAAAATAAACACCCCGATTGCAAGTGGCAAACATGTAATTTAAAGAAGTGGCTGGAACTACCCGAATCTTCAAATATGATACCATAAAAGACCAAAACTTTGTAGTAACTTTTTAAAGTAACGGTCACTAACAAGTGCTACCATAATGCCTCCATTAAGTTTTTGTTACTTTATAGTAACAATTTAAGTTACGAGGTAGTCGCGGCCACGACACCAAGTTACTTCTAAAGTAGCAAAATGGTTACTGCTTCCTCCATGGGTCACTATAATGTAGCCGAATAATTTAAAGTTCCAAACGGGTAGGGTTGGCCTAATATATTATTCTTCCCGACACTTTGTCGTAGCATATGGAACTATAAAGTATTTTACGGATTAAACGGCCATATTTTTTTCATGACTTTTCAGAGGAACAGCCAAATGGCTCAAACATTTTGAGTTTTCAAGCTAAATATACCTAGTTAGTTATTTTGTTATTTTTGACGGTGGACCAATATTTTAAAGAGTCACGCCAGTTTCAAGCAAATTATTTTTAGTTTTATTACTACGCTCAAAAATTTTGTCATATGAACCCACTGTTTTATTCAGTAAATTCGATTGCGTTTTGGAATTTACTTACAAAAGGCGTTAAAATCTCATGGTAAATAACAAAAAAAATAATAATGGCTTCCATACCTAATTATTTTCCGTCATGACATTTATTTTTATGAAGTGTGAAATTGCATGAAGAGGTCGCTGCGAATAAAGTTTAACAGTTTAACGAAAGTTGCACATGTCAGTGGAAAACACTTGGCTGCCACGAACCCGCAACTAGGCAGCTTCGTAACAGATAAGTCGCATTCACCAGTAGGCTACTTTATAGTAACATACCATAGTAATTCTTTTAGTGGCAAACACTACCCAAGACACTACCAGGCTACTCAAGATTTTTCCCCATTTTGGTCGCAGTTATTTAGCAGCTACGAACATCCGACGTAGCCGGCGATTGTCATCGCCCTCTTTGTAGTGGTTTTGCTAGTAGCAGTTACGTATCTGCCACCATAAATGCTAGTTGGGTTTATTTTATTTTTATCTTTGCATCTGTAACGAATATCGGATTATTCAGGCTTTAGTGGAGCATATTTTCAACAAAAAATCTCTTACGTTGATATAAAAGATTATACGAGAGGAAATCAAGTTTAAAGCTTAAAAAAGATGCGTACTTAAAACCACATAACGGAACTTCAACAATGTGAGATTAATGATATAAAATAGATACAACTGTTTTTGTGTGTTTGATATTTTGAAATTAGGTACTTGACACAACTTCAATGCTTAAAGTAAATTATACCTCGAAATTTCGCATAAAATCGGCAGAAATCGCTTGGAAAATATCGAATATAATTTCTTTCATCCTGGCCCATTTCCCCGTATTCAAATAGTTTTATATGATATTTCAGGCAAATAAATCTACTTACTTACCATAAAAACTATATGCTAAAAGTTAAATTTTACCTCGGAATCTGCTGGGAAATTCACCAGTAACTGCCTTTAGTACCAAGAAATTACCACATTTTTAATAAGATTTCAGGCAATTAAATGTGTATCTAAATGTTAAAATATTGGAAGACGTGTTCCTTCACATTTCACATGATGCACCAAAAGCGAAGCCACGTATTCAAGTTCGTAAATTGCCGAAATACTGGAAATTTTTGAATATTTTGCGAGTTTCAGCTTAACTTCGATTTTCTCGTATCTCCCAATATCGTACAAAAAATTATTAATGAACTTTTCTATAGCAGAAGTTACGACATTTACTAAGCTAAGATTTATTTTTGGAAAATAGCTACGTGCTAGATGGCCGAACTTTCAAATTGGTATTTCAAAGGATTTCACCAATTCGGCATTTTCATTCAGATCGATACGGATTTGTCGTTTTTCCAGTAATAAAATATTAAGTATGACGTGTCGTCTCAAAACTCGAAATCTCGAGCGGTTAAAATTCAACTAACCCAACCTGTATAAAAGGAAATCGCTTCCATAGCGACTTCTTATATGGTTTTTGGAATAGATTCTTGTCAAGTAATAGGCATTTAAAAAAATAGTTTTTGGAAAAAAATAAAAACATCCAAAAAACGATTTTCATATATTTTGCATGACAAGTCTATTTTTCCGACATTCTCGAAACAGAGAAGGTATTTAGAGAGTTTTCTAATAGAAATTCTCAATCAAATTATCTCTATTTTGTTTTGATCCTTGCGACTTTTTCGGCCCTAGAAGTAACTAAACTGACCCTTTTTTTTAAATATACGTGTTAAAAAAAAAATACTCGAGAGAGGGTATAATTTTGCCAGAGTTTCAAATTTTGAAAAATCGCAAGACTGGCGTGATAGTTCGCAAACGGAAAATGTGAATAATTATGAAACAACACGCTTATGGTAACTGATATTGCTCCATTGACTGTTTCTCTCTCTTGCTCGGCTGAAGTCGACGCCGACTTTACACGCATGAGCGTCACTTATCTGAGCATGACGGCTAAGTCTTATTCACTAGCCAGGGAAAAGTGTGCTCAATGCGCCATAAAAAGTTCTAAGGCTCTTAAAAAAAATATATTTTTTTTAAAAAAGGTGTTTGCGGTAATTTTTGTTATTTTGCATTATTTTTTCAATTAGTTATTTTGGTTACGAACGCGAAACTGAATATATTGCTTTTTTTGTAGGACGTACAATGTTTAATGTATCCAACTTAAATCTAATAAGAAATAGAAATCAAATCTATTGCTGATTTAAAAAGTAATAGATGAGGATGCAGTACGTCTATTATTTTTTGAAAACATTCTTTTGCACTGCTTGCGTAACCAATAATAAAACTCTTAGGGGCATTTGCATAAAAATGAATCTTCTTCCACTATTTTAAATCATTGATGTTAAGATAGTCGCCAACGTTTCTCGTCAGACTGTCAGACAATAATCGAGGAATAAATAATACACCCTGGTAAGTGATCATAAATACATATCATACCCACATAGCTTGTGGAATCTACTTAAGATCGAATATGGGATATATGCTTGTTCAAAGCCAACTTCATTATTTTCGTATATTGCATAGAAATCAAATAATGCGAGAACTTCTTCGGAATGTGAATATTCGAGAATATACTGACACTATTTCATAGTATTAAATAATTATGATATTGCGCTTCTTTTGCAATGCAAATTTTACCTATCTCAGATAACTTATTACGCAATAATTCTGATATTAAAGTCTATATGTTAAGTACATTAATAAAATAATATTACCAAGATGCTTTTCCTTTAATGATTCCTGCATATAAAGCGTTGTCGAAATAATGAAAGCTCTCGCATGTATGGTAATATTTCTTTTACATTGGCTAACACATCAAATTGCATTTTTCTTCTCAAATGATCATTTTCTCCTATTACACTTATTCCAAAAAAGTTTCTAATGATTGCTATAATAAGGAAAGTTACAAAATAACTCCTAATTAAAATTAGCCCATAGAACACTTATTCATAAGTTGAATTATTTAAAATATCTGTGGGTAGCTAGCTATTCGTCAACTGTCTTTCACAATAAATTTTAATATATCATTCAAGTTTGTTTATGTTACTCCACATTTCATAAATATAATAATTATACTTAACGACTTATCTGATTCTCCTAAAGATATGTTATATAAATTAACAATATAAGTGTGGAAGACTTCACTTTTAATCAAATGTATTCGCGTTTGCACAATATAATAAATTTACTGACAGCGATATTTTTTTAATAAAATTTTGCCATAGGCGTCGTGTATTTTTACATTCGTCCTTTTAAACGGGTACTATCTTTATTTTCAAAAAAATTGAGAGTCAATGTGGCTAATACAGTTTAGGGACTCACTATTACACATCTGACATTCTCAAGCTCTACCCTATAGTAGCTACCTAAAAAGCTTTAAAAAAGTAAGAAGCTTTAACATTATCACTATCATGCCACGTCACGGCAAGCTTAAATGCTTAAATAATATGATAAAAATAAATCATAAAACCGCCCGCGGTACCGACTTCTCAACCAAATTATTTGATTGAAAAAAATAAACCCGACTCTTCTATATGTACTTTTTAATTAGTATCAAACACATTTATTGTAATAACTTAAAGGCAGTTCTCGCAGAGATGTTAAAATTAGAAAGGTTCCGAAAATTTCAATTGATCTTGGAAAAAGTTAACAGAAACATTTCTAATGGTGTGAAACTTCAAAAGTTCATATACAGTCGTTGAATTTGCATCCCCATGAAACAGAATCTGGTAACAAAAATGCATACACTGATATTTAAATGCATTGTTTAGTTTGAAGCAATCGTGAATTTAATGAATAATATGGGGAGCAAAAAGGCTGGTCTGAGAAATAAAATAATATCGATCAATCTTCTTGTCAACCGAATTTTATAATATTCCAAAGAGTGTCTGCATCCACGTTATGCTTATCGAAAGCTTATATTTTGAAGAAATAAGTTGGTGCTAGGCCATAATAATCATAACCAATCACTAAGCTAACCCTGAGCCGAAATATATAACAAAATATATAAACAAATTAATACACAAATGCTAGAAGGGTCGCAGATTTGAAAGTATCGATTAGTTTGGGTCAGTTAGTAGGTTAAGTAACTTTTTGAATTAGCCTAAAATAGCAACGTGGCTTAGATAAATGACCAACAAAAATAAAATCAGTTTCGATATGAACCGGCTAATAGTACCACGAGAATACCGCCCATGGTGGCTTTGGGGTGATTTAGCTTCAGTCCCGTGGCTCCTGAACCTGAGCCCGAATAAACGAAGAGAATTATTCGTGAGTCTAACAATTCAAAACCGTAGAGGAATCCTTGTTCTGAAATCGGCCAAAAACCAACCGAATTGAAATTATGACGACGATAAATGTCACAAAAAATTGACCTAAGATTATTTACATGGAATTTAAAAACACTATGCAGAACTCAAGCCTCAAAAGCAAATTTGAAGCGCAAACTAATTTATTTCTGATTTAGCAGCCAGCTGAGAGATTCCGTGAATTAAAAAGGTACACTTCACAAAAAAGCTATAATGCTACAGCAGCTTTGGCATCAAAAGGACTAGGCACTTGGTATTGGGTCTTACACCACTATGCGTGGCATCAAAACAGTGGCCTCAACTCCAACATCAGAATAATTGAAATCATAATCTACACGTCCTATTTTGTAACAATTGTGTCAAACTTAACACAATGCGATAATTAGGTTAATTCCTGACTTCTTTCTAACCTGAGGGACATAGAAATCTTCAAAAGTACCAAAGTGGAATCTGATTACTATTTGATAGGAGCCAAATGCAAACATAACATACTAAAAGGAAAGAAATGGAGATCTGTAAAATACCTGAAAGATCGAAAAATACCAATAAAATTTAGCAGAACACCTTATCCCTGTAGGTTCAGAAGAAAACGTGTAGGGACACTTTAAAAACAGCAGGTGGCGAAGGTATTAACAAGAATAGACATATCGGTTAGTGGCAGTATTTTTCCAGTAAATATCAAATTCTAGTGTGTTATTATCGTTCCTAATGCTAAAGTTCCTAAACGATGAGCAGAACAATTTGAAGACCTACTTAATGATAGCGAAGTTTACAGCAAATGCCATGTCCACCTACAATTACTGAAATAAAAGACGTTATCATAAAGCTAAAATATGATAAGTGCCCTGGAAGTAATAGCTCAACATCAAAAGTTTCTGAATGGTGAACAGCACATTTCGAACACCTACTTAATGGTAATGAAGCTTACGGGAAATATCAACATTAACGATCTATAAGAATTGCCACACCCACCAACAATTACTGAGATAAAAAACGTCATCAAAAAGCTAAAATATGATAAGTGCCCTGGAAGTACTAGTTCAACATCAGAAATATTCAAGCAGTCATGAAAATAATTATTTACATGATCGACCGTGAGTAAAGTATGGAATAAGAAACAAATGTCACATGAAGAACGCAAAAGATATTTTCTGAATACTTGTCACAAAAATTTAATCGAATTAGCCTTTACTTGATGGAGATCCATAACTAAGAACCACTTAAATAAGTAAACCACTTAAAGATTTCCACTAACTTTATTTAAACATGACACGTGTTTCGACGGTAACGTCTTTTTCAAATGTGAATAGTTACACTAAAATATGCTAAAATTATATAGTTCCGCTGTTGCAGGTAAATTACAAAAAATAATCTTGACCCAGGCGCCTTATGAAATAGCAAAGGAAACAATTTAACAATTTCTAGGAAAGGTTCAATAACGGAGAAAACCCAAAATGAGTTTGTTCGTTAAGTAATACATTCAATTTTTTATATTTATTGATTTCCATAATTTCTAACAGATTTAATTTTTTACCTTTATTTTCAATATGTAAAACATTGAAATCATTATTGAAAATGTGGTTTTCATTAATTAAATGACAAGCATAGTTTGAAGTATCTTTGCCATTAATGAAACAAGACTGGTGTTCTTTAATTCTCTTTTCAAAAGGTCTACCAGTTTGACCAATATATAGTTTGGAACAGGAACCACAATTTAATTTAAAAACACCATTTTTCTTACTTTTAGGTGTAGGGGATTTGTTATTTTTAATGAACTTACTAATTTTATTGTTGGTTTTAAAGGCAATTTTGGCATTCATATTTTTATTTTTTATATACTGTCATATTTTTTGTGTTAACTTTCCTGTGTGTGTTAAATTTGGTAATTGTTAAGTTCGTTATTATTAATTTTTGGGTACACCAATTCTAAAGCTTTTTTGGTATCGTAATTTTTAATTAAAAATTTATTAAAAAATTAATAATAAAGAACTTAACAATTACCAAATTTTAACACACACAGGAAAGTTAACACAAAAAATATCACAGTATATAAAAAATAAAAATATGAATGCCAAAATTGCCTTTAAAACCAACAATAAAAGTAGTAAGTTCATTAAAAATAACAAATCCCCTACACCTAAAAGTAAGAAAAATGGTGTTTATAAATTAAATTGTGGTTCCTGTTCCAAAGTATATATTGGTCAAACTGGTAGACCCTTTGAAAAGAGAATTAAAGAACACCAGTCCTGTTTCATTAATAGCAAGGATACTTCTAACTATGCTTGTCATTTAATTAATGAAAACCACATTTTCAATAATGATTTCAATGTTTTACATATTGAAAATAAAGGTAAAAAATTAAATCTGTTAGAAATTATGGAAATCAATAAATATAAAAAAATGAATGTATTACTTAACGAACAAACTGATTTTGGGTTTTCTCCGTTATTGAACCTTTCCTAGAAATTGTTAAATTGTTTCCTTTGCTATTCATAAGGCGCCTGGGTCAAGATTATTTTTTGTAATTTACCTGCAAAAGCGGAACTATATAATTTTAGCATATTTTAGTGTAACTATTCACATTTGAAAAAGACGTTACCGTCGAAACACGTGTCATGTTTAAATAAAGTTAGTGGAAATCTTTAAGTGGTTTACTTATTTAAGTGGTACTTGTCACAAAGTTTTTCGTGTGTGCATTTAGAAAAGACATAATAAGTATTATGGTCAGAGGGAAATCTGAATCTATTAACACGGATTTCAATCTGGACGGCCAAGAGTCGACTTTTTTAAACGCATAGTAGAGAAAACGCTAAACATTGTACCACACCTTCATAACGCACTATACGACAGCCAGCATATTAGAATTAGGAAAAGGCAATGATTGTCTTAAAAATCCCTGAAACACTGATTAAAATCATAATGAAGAGAAATGTCCCTAAATCCTTAAGACAAAAATGATCTCAGAAAAGGGCTTGGAAGTCCTTGAAACACCAATTAAAGCCACAATGAAGAGAAATATCCCTAAAACCTTAAGACAAAAAATTATCTTTGAAAAGGGGATGCTCTAGCTTATCTAATTTTGATATTGTTTCAAAAAATTATTCGCGCTCTATGTATCATTACTTTTGGGTGACCCTATATATTTTTGAAACTAGATAAAATAAACCATTTAAAAAAAAAAAAGAATAATGTATCACATCCACTGCTCGTTAACGCAAACCAAAATCGGAGACTTTACGATGAGTCCTGCTTCGAATGTGAAGATTCTTCTACTGTGGATGTTTTAGCGAAGACAACGTAAAGGATAAAAATTACGAAATTAGTAGCAATGAATGCGGTACCGAGGATAAGGATACAGACAGTCATCTCAAACAGAGTGATAATGACATGAAGAATTTAGAAGGAGCTAATGAGAGTAACCATATACTACAAATCAAAGCAGTTGCTTGTTAATGCTAATGCTATCGGTGTGACTGCAAAATCACTGAGTAAGCTAAAAGAATCATTTGTCTCACTTCCGAATGCTGCTGAATGCTCGAGTGTCATTGAGGAGAAAACCAAATTCACAGTCGAGTCGATATACCACTGGTGGAAAAACTTAGGCAAACATTTTACCACCGTTGATCAGACTATTGAGGTCGCCTATTAGCTTATCTATTCTGAATTGCTAGTTAACTTCCCGAATAACGAAACCAATGTGATCAAGAGATGCATAATATCGGTTAAAAGAACAACTATGTAGCTATCAGCAGAGACCAGTGATTTTAAACAATGATAAACCAGCGGTCGACAGAGGACCGTACAAGACGAAAACTGAGCTGAGAAAGCAGTGTGCGTCAAATTGGAGTGTCGCTTCCCTAGAGCGAGAAAGTTGGAAGGAGGAAATTACGAAGGCCGGGGCTCAATTATAATTTGGAAATAAAGATATATCAAATATTTTGTATATGAGTTAAATGTTAAATGGGCATAAGTGACATTTTTGTTTCTAAGTTATGTTACGTCATCATAAGACCTAACAATGATACATACATCTCTACTAGTTAAAGCGAGTTGAGTTTCCTCATCATAAAGTTTGTCATTAACAAAACGCTCAGTATTATTTTTTAAATGCACCTCTGTTTCAAACTTCTTAAAAAATTGTAATTTTGAGCGATATAGCTTGGCCTGGTTGTGATGGTCGTTGTTTTGATCGAAAAAAACTGAAAGACATACTGCTCTACAAATATTTAGTATTTGAAGCACATATTCTTTTGATACATGAGGAATAATAAACCTATACATTTCTTTCTTTCTAGTAGATATAGTAATTTTAAATATGTCTTAGTTTCCTTTCAAGAAATTTCAATTGAGGAAAATTTCTATTTTCAACACCTATTTGCTCATACCTTCGGTGCGCCTCTGATGCTCTTGTTATGTATAAATAATAACAAGGATACTGAGTTATGAATCGATGCCTCCCAGCTACGAAATAGAAAATAAATTAAGCTATATGGAAATTTGATTAAGCATGAATTTTTATAAGTGGACAGTAATGAATGGACTTTCCCAAATATTTATACTGTCAAGAATATCTTTGTTCGATGATTAAATAACGACTCTCGAAGCGTCGGAATGGCCATTTGGAATTAAATAGCTGCGTTGGCGCACTACAATAAATTGAACATAATGGATAAGAAAAAATATGAAATTTTATTATTATTATTATTATTATAGTGTGTAAGTATATTCGTAACGCATGACCTAAAAAAGCTATAAGTTCCAAGAAACCGTATGTTGAAATGTTTAACAATTCTCAGTCATTGTGAATAAGAGCGAACTTTTAACTTATATTGATATATAAAAGAATAAATTTAAAAGTACAATAATAATAAAACAGTTATTCAAAATTATAGATATGGCAACATCGATTAGTTTGGGTTTGTTAGGACTAAAGTGATAATATAAGCTCAACTATAATACGCTTATTTTGATTATCATTAAAATTAGGACATGACTATTAGGAAATAGCCAACATGTTGCCGATTTTAAAAAATGGAAAATGATATTTATCCATCTTTACTAAATCTTCTAACTCCTCTAAGAGTAAAAATTTACTTTTCATAAGCAATATGGATTTTATAAATGAATGAACACTGCGATTTTAGTTAATAGTGTCGTTATGTCAGTAAAAGAGCTGCTCAATGCCCTTGGATTTAAGCAAGGCATTTGATACTGTGAACTATTCGGAATCTAAGTAATCGAATTCTAGTTATCGATGTCTAGCAAACAAGATTTCTTCGTATAAGCAGCATTCAGTAAAGTTCGGTAATTCAACTAAGTACTACCATGCGGAAAAATACCATCTTGGTGGAAAATCAATCTTGAACATTATGTATGCAGATTGCAGAGACATCATTTTAAGTGTATCACTCGATTTGCAATTTTTCTACTTGGTTTTCCAAAAAAAACTAGAAGCACATTCCTGTAGCAGTTTTGTAAGGAATTCAAATGTGGTATTTACAATTTTGTCAGCTGCCAATATCACAGATATGACGTCATCTTGGATTGAACTTCATATCTAAAATATAGACGACATGAAGAGCGAAAACCACTACTTTTCACCGGAATCCGATACCTATAACTTCCTTGGCAGCTCATAAGGATAGTGGTCCGGAGAGGTAAATTTTTAAATAAATATGTGATGAGAGAATCCAAAATGGTACGGAGGAGTGTAAAATGAGAGTATCTTGTAATATGTCACTTTAAGGACCTCTGATCAATAAATTTTTCCGTTAATTAATACGAATGTTAACCACCAAAGATGAATCTAAAAATAATGGTTACGAGTGATAATATACCGAATACTTTACTAGCACAAAACCGTAGGATTAAAACTTTTGAAGAGGAAGGAAAACAAAATCGGAACCCTTAATTTTGCACTTAATGTAAAGATCGGTAAAGATCTGTTGATTACAATTCTGCAAGATCAAGTTCAATGCTCAAAATGTAGCAATTCTGAAGCTGGTATAGAGGCACTTCTAGGAAAATTCGAAGCGAAATAGGGAAATATAAGGTACTCCGATTTTCAAATCTGTAATTTGCTAACATAATATTTCCGACATAAAGACTATACAAGAATAAATAAACAACAATTCTAAGCCACATTTAAATCCGATGTGTAATTGCCGATCATGTTGTCAATTAATTTACAGCCGCCATTGTGTTTTATACCGCATCAAAACTAAATTATACGGTAATTGTGCATGCATGAGTGCCAGTTTAGCATACCTAATATTGCGGAAAAGTCGTAAAACACGAGTTTTTACACCTTAAGTAATTAATTTTTATCGAAGGTTAATGAGAATTACTAATATGTTATCTACGATCGATTAAATGTCGCGAATAAAAATGGTGATTATATGCAATGTACTTGGCCGAAATGGAGGCTTAATAATATCCAATTTACCCATATGAGGTAATGATTAACTGATTTTCTCTTTTTTTAATATCTAGTTTATAATGTTCTTTCAGCAAATAGTTTGTTCTCCAATTATGAAAAGTAACTTTATGTGAAATTTCAATAGCTCCTGTTTATCAAGGCATCCCTTTATGACATTGTTGGTTCAGTGCGAATCTAACATTTCTCCCCATGATGACAGAATAATAACAGTTATTATGCTAAAACTACAATAAGGAAATCACAGAGCAAAATTATTTTTCATCAACATATATTGTACAACTCTTAAGGGAGCATTAGATATTAAAACCATGGAAGAATTTAACATAAAATATTCATTAAAGTATATTCTTTATAGAATAAGCGATATCAAAAAAAATATTTTTCAGATGCAGTGCATTTGAAAAATTACTAAACAATATTTTTAACCCACAAAGGGCCTAAAAATAGAAAATATATATATTTCAAATATTTAAAAAAATATATTATCAATCGCGTTTTACAGAAAAAGATCAACAGGTAATATTAAATTTCTTACATAACTAATTTTTGAAAACAATTATATTTCAATATCTATTTATACCATCATATATAACACCACCTAGCAAACCGAAAATATCAGCTTAATCAATAATGGATATACAGTGTCCACCATAAAGTTGGATCCCGATAAGAAATTAATTATATTAGTGATTTTACAGAAAATTTTATTCTTGATAAAAGTTGACGCTTGGAAAAAAACTAATTTCAACAATGCTTACCTATCCTCAATAGATTACACAGGGTACTTAAAAACACAAAAATGAAGGTCAAAAAACGAAATTTTTGAAATATCGGAAGACCTTCTGCAGCAAAAATAAAGTTCCTATTTAGCTAAAAATAAAAGTTAAATATAATTTTTTCCAAAAGTGCATCGCTGCTGAAAAAATTAAGGACAAAGTTAAGGAAAAGAGGGGTTTTTCCACATTTTTCCAATAATTGTGATGATATTTTTCCGCAACAGTGCAGTTGACTTTTATTTTTGTCTTAATAGGAACCTTATTTTTTCTGCAGAGTTATTTCGATATTCCAAAATGTTTGTTTTCTTAATTTTAATTTTTTTATTTTTTAAGTACCCTGTATAACTTATCCTTAATTTAGCTTCGTCAAAATTAGTTTTTTTTCAAGCATCAACTTATTTTAAGATTAAAATTTTCTGTGAAATCAACAATAAAAAAATTTTCATACGGATCCAACTTTACGGCAGACACTGCATGATAGACGAGAAATCACTTTTTCCTTATAAAGGTATTAAATTTTACATGTTTAGTAACTAATATGTGCCTCCGAAACGAGGAGTTATAATATTCCATGTAAATTAGTGTTCACTTTTTTCATTTTTGATAGAGAGCGCTTCATTGCATTATGTTCATTATTCAATCTGCCATTCATTCAGAGGTATAATTCTGTATCTATTTGTTCGCCGAAATTGTTTGTTCAGAACTTCTAAGATACTGCCGAAATAAATTCGCCTATAAAAATATATTAAAACGAATTACATAAGGTAATATTAAAACATTTCAAGTTATTTCAGAACAGAAGTAATTTTCCACAGGTGCAAATATCTAAAAATCAAATAAAAGAAATGGAAAGTATAAAGGAAAAATTTCTTCCCTGTTTCCAAGTTTAGGAAGCTGCTTTCGGAAATCCTAAAAGTAATTTCTGTGTAATAAAAGTACTTTGATTCGGCTTTATGATTTTAACAGGGAGGTAAAATCGACTTAAAATAACGTTTTGTGGAAAACGATTATTTTACATTCTCTTTCAACTATGAAGGATTATTAAAAAAAGTAATATGACGTCCAATGCTTAACTAAGAGAAACTGAAAGATTAAATGGTAATATTTTGCATTATAATAAGTCAAAATGCACATTGTTTATATATTTAGGAATTTAGAAATAGAAAATAATAATATATTCTGTAAATATGCATTATCATTTTAAGTAGATCTGCAAAGTACTAATATTCCAGGTGAAGTTGCTACTCCATATGTTTTTAGCTATTTCAATGGAACATCTTTCATTAAAATGGCTTCGCTTCAAGACTGACTTGGCTCTAGTGTTGTTCTTTTCTTAGATGTTTCTCGATCCTGTCGTGTCCTAATTTTTCTATCATTTACTTTTCGTTCAAGGCAAAGGCTAGTATTATAGTCTCAATACTATGTACAGACAGGTGACCAAGATCCTTATTCTTTTTGCGTTTAATATTCTTAATATAACTTTCTACTTTAATACATAGACTATCAAGTAAAAGTAAAGAACTCTCTATAACTGATCCAAACTGACTGAAATTATTAAATCTGTTCAAGAACTATGTATTTGTATTAAATATTAGTCCAAGACTATGATTCGCTTTGTTTGCTGGTGTGTTTTGATATCACTGCTGAATATTAACCTTTATTTGGAAAAATATTCCAAAATTCGAATTAGAAATTCAAAAACAAATTATTTGTCAACAAATTACTAAATTTTAAGTATTCTATGTAAGTATACAATTAATATAATCACTGACAGACTGCTTCTCGATTATATTTACAAGATCAATCGACTTACCTGTAAGGAAGATCGATCGGAATTATCCGAGCATCTCCGCCATCCCTCATTACACTTTGTAGTATACAACTTTTTCCCAATCGGTACAATTTTTAAAGAAGTTATCTAAAAACATGGTGATTCAGCCGACCCTGGCTAGCCGCTCGAGCTCATGCATCGCCTTGATGCGTCATTACAATTTTGGTTCGTGAGATTTTTGATTACATTGCATTTGGGGTGATAGGGAGAAGGTAAAGACTGGGTGGGTTTGTAATGAGGGATGGCGGAGATGCTCGGATAATTCCGATCGATCTTCCTTACAGGTAAGTCGATTGATCTTGTAATTATCCTTCGCATCTCCGCCATCCCTCATTACACTTTGTAGATGTTTAAAGTATTTGCGATGTAATCTACATTAACTGAAAACTGCGAGTTTTCTGTAGTCCTAGATTTGTAAGGCCCTTTTTATAAACTAAAATTCAAATTTATAACCATTAGATTTAATAACACACATCATGAAGGTACATATATCATGTTTAACGCTTAACTGATATTAACCTTTAACTTATTTTTAATACTATACCAATATTCTTATGTAATATGATAACAAGTTGGTAAGTAAGTTATAATTGTAGCTTCATATTTATATGATTCTTTCGAAATTATGGTTCAGTAAACAAGAAGCAAATCCAGTGGGATTACCCACGCCAAGTTTGTTATAGAATTTTGAGAATACTTTTGATCTTTCTGTCGAGCCAGCAGTCTTCTGAATGATTTGTAATGTAACTCCAATTCTTTGAGCTGCTGAAGTTGCCCCGTGTCGCGTGCTGTGTGCCCCAAAGATTTCCGTGTTTATACTGCTGGCTCTTAGTATTAACTTGACCCATCTGCTAATGGTTTTACTGCTGTCTGGGTGATAAGGCTTTTTGTGAGTGAGTATTACATTTTCTTTGATTTTGCTACTTGTGGTATCGATTGCATCTGCAAATGCAACGATCTATTAGCATATTTACAGTATCTGTGAATGCCGTAATTTCTGTTTTTGAACAGAAAAAATAGGTATGTTCACTAGCTGCAACTGCAATTGCAGACAGTGGAGGGTACGATCGATTGTATCTGCTAATACAACGAACTATTCACCTTTTATTGACTGGTAGCACCCTTTTTTCTTTTGTGCGTTCTATGTAAGTCTCTAATAGTGTGGCTATACATAGTTCAGGTTGATTGGTAAAATAAGGTAGTATCAAATTAGGTTGAAGCCTGTTTAAGCCACCTCCTTTTATTTTATCCGGGAATCTGATTTCAATTATGTATTCATATTTAAAAATATTGTCTATTTTTACTTCCGGGTTGTCAGTGTGCCGGTGTGCCGTTATTAGTATTAAGAGTGTTACTAGCTTTAAAGTTAGATTTTTGTAGATTTAAGGATTCGTGAAGGTACATGCTCTTTAAGCGCTGTAGAACTGGGTAGGAATCCCAAGTAAGTAATTGAGTACTTTGGATTTGGGAGTCTTATGTTAAATGTTCCATTGAGGATCCCTTTTATAACCGCTTCGTCTTTTGTTTAATATTCAATATTGGAGAAAGTGCAGATTTGTGTGAGTTCATGGTAGATTAAGATGACTCCGAAGACAATTGAATGTTTAGGAGCTCAATAAGTTTACAGTTTTGGTACATATTTGTTGGTGCTTACAAAACCAGAAATTCCCCTATTTATTGTAAGTATTTTCGTATTGTTTGTTAATGAATAAATAATCACTTTTATCGCTTCATTAGGCACGCTTTGTTATAGAAAGGCTCTCCTGACAATGAGGAAGTTTGATCAATTTTTTATTTTATTTTATTTATTTTTTTTTTATTATTATTGCTGATTTTGATAGCCCATGAAAAATAAGTGAACACGTGTTTTTCTTTTTTCCATAAGCCAAAAAATTAGGCAGATACAACGCCTTGAGATGTGCTTATGACGTCATAATACACATGAATTGTTACGTCACACCATGCATAGTATATCTATATATACAAAACTAAAAACTGGTATAGCTCTTGTAATATTCATCTTAGTGGAAATCAAAAATACGTATCGATTTTTTTTTTAACTGTTCTATAGTTTGCAATAAAAAATAATCAGTTTAATTTCTCAGGAGACTTCCTAACTTCCCTACAGCCAGGGAAATTTTCTTCCACAATGGTTGTTTCTGTCTGCAAGGAGATGTGAGTAGTTATTTTTCAGGGTAAGAGATAATAGACTGTTCTGTCAGTAGGTCCCTTTTCTCTTGTATAAACCCGAAAAATGAGCATTGTTGCGCGGGAATAACTACGCTCTTTTCAGAATTTATATAAAACCTAAATCTTGTAATGTTTGTGTAATTTTATTTATACTTTTAAGCTCTATTTTGAATTACCAATAACTAGCCAATCGACTAAGTAGAGTAAAGTTTTTATACCCTTTAATTTTACATATCTTATAACTGGTTTCAGTTTTGTGAAAAGATATGGAGCTGTACATAAACCAAATGAAACACAATTAAATTAGTATAATACGTTGCAAAAAACGAATCTTAACAACTTTTTTGACTACTGTGCATAGGGATAAGGAAATATGCATCTTTAAGATCAGTTTTCCCCAAGAATGCGTATTTTGAAATTAAATTTTTTGCCGTCCTATGTAGTCTTCTATTTTGCTAACCGGAGTGGTGTCCTATTGAAAGGCATTTTATAATCCTGTACCCACTCTATTATTGAACTGTTTACCTTTAATTTCTGCCAATTTTGAACATATAATTCTAGTTCAGACGGTTGGCTAATTACATTGAAAGGGAGGGCTAATGCACTAATCCCACGGACCATAGTTGTTTCTGTAATTGATACAGTAGTTGTCTTGGCATGATTTAGTACTCTCTTTGAGATTTAATTTTGATGGTCTGAGGACATTACAGTTGGCAGCTGGTGGAGGATACTTCTCTATCATACTGTTTGTTTCTTTTTTTTTCTTTTACTCATTTTAATAAGTGATTATACCATCTAAAAAATATCTATCTGAGTATGTAGTTCTGGCCTCGCAGGTATGATTTCCTCGGTTTTTTTTTTTTTGCCTATTAACAAAGCGTGGTCTTTACTTTGTTCAGGACCATCTGGTGCTTCTGATGTTGGTAAGTCTTGATTCGGATAAGTTATTTCCTCAGCTAGCGTGAGAGGATCTTCTAATGCATCTGCAAATGCAAAAGATTTTCCTTGGTTTTGCTACTTATTATATCGATTGCATCTGCAAATGCAACGATCTATTAGCCTAGTTACAGCATCTGCAAATGCTGCAATTTCTGTTTTTGAACAGAAAAATAGGTTCATGAATATGTTCACTACCTGCAACTGCAATTGCATTGACAGTGGGTACGATGGATTGTATCTGCTAATACAACGAACTATTCACCTTTTTGCTTGCTGCTTAACCCTGGTTATGCTTTCGTCTGCATCTGCAAATGCAACGATTTTTTAGCATATTTACAGTATCTGCAAATACTGTAATTTCTGTTTTGAACAGAAACCAAGAGTGTAATAATTCGCTACCTCCAATGCAATGATTTTATGTAAGAGCGTTGCAATAGTATGGTGGTTATTTCTTTTTGGTGGTTATTTGTGGTTGTATCTGCAAATACATAGCACTATACCGTTTTATTTTTGTCAATATATATATATATATATATATATAT
>MU181973.1:789371-821956 GCA_016904865.1 Pissodes strobi
TTTTTTTTACTGCTGATTTCGATAGCCCATGAAAAATAAGTAAACATATGTTTTTCTTTTTTCCCTAAGCCGAAAAATGAGGCAGATACAACGCCTTGAGATGTGCTTATGACGTCATAATACACATGAATTGTTACGTCACACCATGCATGGTATATCTATATATACAAAACTAAAAACTGGTATAGCTCTTGTAATATTCATCTTTAGCGGAAATAAAAAAATACGTATCGACCTTTTTTTTTTTTTTAATTTTATTTTATTTTTTTACGGTTCTATAGTTTGCAATAAAAAATAATCAGTTTAATTTCTCAGGAAACTTCGTAATTTCCCTACAGCCAGAGAAATTTTCTTCCACAATGGTTGTTTCTCTCCGCAAGGAGATGTGAGTAAGTATTTTTCAGGGTAAAGATAATAGACTGTTCTGCCAGTAGGTCCCTTTTCTCTTGTATAAACCCCAAAAGTGAGCATGGTTGAGGGGGAATAACTACGCTTTTTTATATAAAACCTAAATCTTGTAATGTTTATGTAATTTTATTTATACTTTTAAGCAATTCTCTTTTGAATTACCAATAACTAGCCAATTGTCTAAGTAGAGTACAGTTTTTATACCCTTTAATTTTACATATCTTACAACTGATTTCAGTTTTGTGAAAAGATATGGAGCTGTACATAAACCAAATGAAACACAATTAAATTGGTATAGTACATTGCAAAAAACGAATCTTAACAACTTTTTTTTTTTTTTTTTTTTTTTGACTACTGTGCATAGGGATAAGGAAACATGCATCTTTAAGAGATCAGTTTTCCCCAAGAATGCGTATTTTGAAATTAAGTTTTTTGGCGTCCTATGTAGTCTTCTACTTTGCTAACCGTAGTGGTGTCCTATTGAAAGGGATTTTATAATCCTGTACCCACTCTACTATTGAACTGTTTACCTTTTTTCTCTGCTAATTTTAAACGTATAATTCTAGTTCAGACGGTTGGCTAATTAAATTATTGAAAGGGAGGGCTAAGGCACTAATCCCACGGACTATAGTTGTTTCTGTAATTGATACAGTAGTTGTCTTGGCAAGATTTAGTACTCTCTTCGAGATTTAATTTTGATGGTCTGAGGACATTGCAGTTAGCAGCTGGTGGATACTTCTCTATTATACTGTTTTTTTTTTTATCTTTAGTCCTTTTAATAAGTAATTGTCCCGTCTAAACTATCTGAGTATGTGTTCTGGCCTCGCAGGTGTGATTTCGTGGTTTTTTTTTTTTTTTTTTGTTGTTTTTTTCTTTTTTTTTTTCCTACACCTACACAGCTAGGTGGTCGTTACTTTGTTCAGGACCATCTGGTGCTTCTGATGTTGGTAAGTCTTGATAGTGTTGATTTAGCTAAGTTATTTCCTCAGCTAGCGTGAGAGGATCTTCTAATGCATTTGCAAATGTAAAAGAGTTTCCTTGGTTTTGCTACTTATGATATCGATTGCATCTGCAAATGCAACGATCTGTTAGCCTATTTACAGCATCTGCAAATGCTGCAACTTCTGTTTTTGAACAGAAAAATAGGTTCATGAATATGTTCACTATCTGCAACTGCAAT
Source organism: Pissodes strobi (assembly GCA_016904865.1). NCBI lineage: Eukaryota > Metazoa > Arthropoda > Insecta > Coleoptera > Curculionidae > Pissodes > Pissodes strobi. The sequence continues at coordinate 790,960 of MU181973.1, forward strand.
TGCAGACAGTGGGTACGATCGATTGTATCTGCTAATACAACGAACTATTCACCTTTTTGCTTGCTGCTTAACCCTGGTTATGCTTTCGACTGCATCTGCAAATGCAACGATTTTTTAGCATATTTACAGTATCTGCAAATACTGTAATTTCTGTTTTAAATAGAAATGTAATAGAGTGTAATAATTCGCTACCTCCAATGCAATGATTTTATGTAAGAGCGTTGCAATAGTATGGTGGTTATTTGTTTTTGTATCTGCAAATACATAGCACTATACCATTTTATTTTTGTCAGTACATATATCCTTTACATCGGCAAATGTAGGGATATAGTGTGCCTCTAACTACTTTTACATAATATACCTACTGGGGTGGAGGCTGTTGGGGGCCCTTCACATCTGCAAATGTGAAGGCCAATTTTAGTTAAAGTTATTCGCATCTGCAAATGCGAATTTGTAAATAGGTATTATTATTAGTTATTAACATCTCCTGCAAGCAATGTTTACTCCAATTTTTTCCCTCACCGGACGGCTCATGTCAACACGAATTGTTTAAAAATAATGCGTTCCGGTATTACATTGCTTCGACAAAGCCGAACGATAACATTCCGCCTTTTTCCCTTAATTTTGGGTTAGTTTTGGTTAGCACTTTTAGTTCTTGTTGATTAAGCCTCCGTTGCGAGCAAAGCCAACGTAGGGCCATGCAAGCTATAATAATACCCAACTTGGGATTTAGTCGCTCGTAAATTATGCGTCAGCTTGCCTTTGTGGCTAGTTTTTAGACGTTAATTTCGTGAGAAAAGGACACTCTTCGACTTACTCAAAATTTTAATTTTTTATTTTATTTTTATTTTTTTGAAAAGTATTTGTTAATACAGTAATAGCAATAATTACAATATACATAGTCCTTATTCCTCTAGACAGTGTTTTTGAACACTGGTATTGACGATAATTGCATTTTAGTAATAATAACAGTATGATTTCCTATAAACTCTCTAGTATTGTGGCTATGAATATCCTTTGAAAATATTATGATAATATTTTAATTTTGAGTTTTATTTATTATCCTGTAAATAAGTTTATTATGTTCAAATTTTAATACCTTATGTAATTGCCATACTCTTAAATTTTCATATAGATCTGCAGTATGAGTCAGTGGATCATAATTAAATATAACTTTGTTTTTTGTTTTGCAATATTTGCATCGAATCGAATTGTAGTTTATAGTCCCACATGTGCCCCATACGGGGATCAAATATCGAAAAACGAATGATACGAAGGCATTATAACCATTTGTTTCTATTTTTATATTCATTTATATGGTATAAACGTTTTATTCTATGTAAAACATTAATAAATGTGCAGGTCGACCGGTATATATTTCCTCCTTTTGATTGTGTTATGTAAACACTTTTTGTGATTGAATAGTATATTTCTTTGGTAGGATGTACGATTAGACGAGATTACTAGAGAACGGTTCGAATAGCTCGTATCGTTAACTGTTGCTTATTACTTATATTCATTTCGATATAGTATATTTCAATTCCGAATATATTGTTTGATTCTGTGTAATTGTGCAAAGACGACAAATAAATGTAACAATGTTTTGTCATGCCCTCGTATATAAATAACAGTTTGTTAGTATAATTCAAATCGCAGTGAGCACATTTAATTTTTGTTTACTGCTTCATTCGCATTTTTGACTGTAACCCGTTCGCACTCTATTTTATTCTAATAAGTATAGTTAGTTTTAGAAGTTTGAGAGTATTTTCCATTTCAATTTTATTAAGTAAAAAAAATAAGGGTTACAAGTGTCATATTTATTCATAATACTCAGTTTAGTATTATACACATTTAGTTTGCTTTTATACAAGACATTCTGTTTTTATATATTTAAGATAACCAGGTATTTATGTATATTTGAAATTTTGGCATATAATCTTATATGGACTCACCCCCTGATTCGCTTGTCCCGATGCATATTGCCCCCTTTTTTCGCCTCCTTTGCGAGCAAGACGTATCACTAACACTTCACTATACTAGAAATACGATTTCTAGGCATTTTTCTTCTTAAAACCAAAGGAAAGGACCGATTTACCGATTCTTGCTTGTCACCGACCGGTACAAAATTGTAATGACGCATCAAGGCGATGCATGAGCTCGAGCGGCTAGCCAGGGTCGGCTGAATCACCATGTTTTTAGATAACTTCTTTAAAAATTGTACCGATTGGGAAAAAGTTGTATACTACAAAGTGTAATGAGGGATGGCGGAGATGCGAAGGATAATTACACATTTTTACACATATTTAACTAAGGAAAAGCGTTAGAGTGCAGAACCAAGTGAAAAGGCAGCAAAGGTGGGCAAAGAAATCCAAACTGACTGAAATTATGAAATATGATCGATAACTTATTATTTGTAATAAAAATTAGTGAGAGACTATGATTGACTTTGTTTGCAGGTGTGTTCAATATCACCGCTATATTTGGAAAAATATTCCAAAATTAGAATTAGAAATTCTAAAACAAATTATTTGTTATGAAGTAAAGACGTACTTAATATAATCACTGACAGCCTGCTTCTCAATTATTTGCATACTATTTGCTCTGATATAATATTTGACAACGTAGAAGCAGTAGAGTGCAGATCCAAGTGGAAAGGCAGCAAAGGGCAGCGAAGAAACTCAAATTGACTGAAATTATTAAATCGATGGATTTAGCTGATACTTGATGGAAATTCATTGCAAACTTTTGAAAGGAAAACAACGAAGTTTTAAAAATTTCCACAACTTATTTTTATTAACCGTAACACGTGTTTCGGCACCGAAATTATTAATCTGTTCGAGAACTTATTATTGTTTGTATTAAATATTAGTCAAAGACAATCCAAAATTAAAATTAGAAATTCAAAAACAAATTGTTTGTTAAGAATAACGTTTTAAATTTTAGGCATTCTATGTAGGTATATCCTTAATATAGTCACTGAGAGACTGATTATTTGCACACACTATTTGTTCTGATATAATATATACTTGCGGAGAAAGAGTGCAGATCCAAGTAGAAAGGCAGCAAATGGCAGCCAAGAAACCCAAAAATCGACTGGTTGTGTCTAGCCTCTCAGTAGAAAATAAAGATTGTATAATAATTATTGGATAAAATTGTACAGAGTCATTTAGTATAAATTAAAACTCCTGTTTTCATTGTAATAAATTAGTAAAATAGAGAGACGGACTCTTCTGAATTTTGGAACATCAGTGGTCACCTATAAAACATAATATGATCATCCAATTGCCTTATTTCATATGGAACGTCGGCTGGACGCAAAACCATATATATTTATTTATTTTAAAAATAATGGTAAACATGGAAAATGGTAAATTTATTGGCATGTTTTGTCAATTTACTTATGATTTACGTATAGCCAGTTCCTTCTGATACTTGGGGCGACAGAAATTTGATCCAGTTCAATGCAGCAAACACCCAAGCAGTTTACCAAGAGGGCCAATACGGCGTGCCCTGCATCGTTTTGCAGGATCGACCATTCCTTCATCCTCGTCCATCGGACTACTGGGTGTCTCGGTCCACAGCAATATGTCCTGGCATGACCACATTGCTCACATCGTAAAATCAGCCTTCCAAAAGCTTGGTGCGATATTTCGCAACCAACTGTATACCTTGAAATTGATTGCCTTTGGCTCCACAAATAATTACGCTTATTATAATTGTCATCTTGTCAAAGTCAGTTCAAAGATTGACAATCTGCAATAGCTTTTTACTGTTTTTTTGTATTTGATAACCATTTTCATTTTTCGTTTCTTTGTCTTGATAACGATAGCAGACTTGCCTATCGAAACGTAGACGTAAGTATATTCATTAGGGTCACTAAACTAGCACTTGTGCAGTTTACATCCTGGAGCCAGGGCCGAAGAGGCTCTATACCAATTCATAATAAGCGTAATCATTTGTGGAACCAAAGGCAATCAATTTCAAGGTAAAAATGAATCCTCCACAACAATATAGAACATATTTACAAAAACTGTATACACCGCAGCAGCTGCTGTTGCTCTACAAAGCGCAAATCTGGAGTGCCGCACCGAAGCTAGCACACCCTAAAGCTGCGGGATTCCACTCAGAAGGGAGCTGTGCGGCCCGTCGGCGACCCGGAGTTAACCCGGAATCTGGATAGTCTGGAACACCGCAGGCATGTGACCAATGTTTTCAGGATTTGGCCCGTCACATTCCGCCCCTGGCAACGCCTGTCAGATAGTGACGACAGATGGCAAGAGCGCACCAGTTCGTCGTACAACTGGAAACACTTAGAACATCGCTTTACAAAAACTCCTCGTCTGGCGCACTGCATGACTGTGGATCTCACTTCCGGCACACATGTTTCACCCTTATTACAAGCTAGGCACACACGCAGCTCGTCGAGCGCCATAGGACTCCTTTTAGTGTCTGTCCCACTGCCATAAAAGGTCAAATTGTCGACTATATTATAAACTTAACTAAACCAAACATTTGCAGGTTGTCAGGATGTCGGCTTCATTCTACATCTCTAAGCGAAAATAAAATTATTTTAAAGAAATTATTGAAATATGTGTCCTGCATTTCTTGAAAACTTTTTCTGTATTGTGTTACGCTATATTTAACAAATCAATAATAAATTTTGATCTTAAATTTATTTTCAAGTTACTATTCGAACGGGCAGGAGTAAAAACATCAACAATGAATAGAGGTCAGTCTTCATCGGGTTCATTTGAAATCTGTTTTAGATATATTATTTAACAGTTTAAAAAAGTAGTAATATTTTAATGCAAGAACAGCATTTGTAAATTTATTTTAAAAGATCAAGGAATTTCGACATGAAAGTCTGCGCAATTTAAATCAGTCGTATTCCCTCGCAGAGTAGAAAAGTGGAGCTCGATCTTTATCCGTGAATTGATTGATTTTTGGCTTTCATCGTGTTTTCTGCTGTGGCAGAAGAAAGTACTTGAAAAGGATTGAAAAGATAATGTAAATTTGTTGTTATTCTTTGCGTTGTATTATTAATTTTATTTTATGAAATATTGTGTGGAAATATAATATACCTAAGGTAACAATTCATGCGAGGCAGTACGGAAAATTATTTCTTAAATTAAATTTTGGTCATTTCATACTAGGAATTATTTTCAACTATAACTTTCCTTAATACGCTGACTACCATATGGTTACACATACTTACTTGCTCTGTGTACTCTGTGTAGTTATCTATTGGTCCAAATATAGTCAATAAATCTGAACTCTCTTTTTGGTTTACTGGTAAAGATTGTAAATATTCTAAAAGATCTTATATCAATCAACAGATTGATATGTTACTGACGATATGTTGGAATTTGCTGTTCTGAAATTTACAAAAATGCTACGAGGCATAACCAGAGCTAAAAATGTGGATTTCGAAGAAATCCTAATTTGTTTTCCTATAATTATGTACAGGGTGTCCCAACGGTAGAGTAAAGTAAGTTTTTGCTTAACTGATACTATTTGTGTCAAAATCGTATCCGCTATAGGGTAAGGTGGCAAAATGCGCATATTTTAAAAATATTGGAAATAATACGTCACAAAAGTAGGGCATCAAAAAGTAAGATTTTTTTAAATGGAACACCCTGTATTTGATTTTATTTTTGACTTCTATGTATTAATACAAACGTTTTTTGTCATATAAAACATGAGCTGAAATTTGATAGTTTTTGAAATATTCGGATTTAACGATGAAAATTAGCATTTTCATGGTGTTGATAAATGGGCAGTTTCTCCGTCACTACAGAATTGCAAACTCCCATATTTGGTAGGAGGAAGGACTAGTACTATAGTAACATTTAGCCTGCGGAATATTAGTAATTTGTTCCACAGGGTGTTTATTATAAGCATCCAAATTCGCAAATCTTTAAATAAAGGAATCTCATTTTTTTTAAATGGCGCACCCCATATATTTTTATTTTATTTTATTCAGGATTAAATAACCTCTCATTTTTGCTAAATATGTCCTATACCTATCTTTAATAGTTATCGAGAAATTTCGATTTTTTCAAATTGCTACGTTATATTCGGTACCGCAACATTGTATGGATCGCGGTAGCCATGAAAACCAATGTCTATGATAAACAAAAAAATCATGTGTCAAAATAAAACGCATAATAATAATTATTGTCATGAATGAAAACTTTACCTTGCATTTTTCGTATTCATTTCGATATTTTTGTATTGGACATGGATTATCCTTTAAATGAGTTGATTGATATGATCTACGTGTTAGGCGAGGCTGAAAAAAACCCTCTGTTGGCCGAGAGAATTTACAGAATGAAGTATCCTGAACGTCGGATACCTACTACTAACGGCTTTCGAAATGTAATGGAGAGATTTGATTCCAGCGGTAGTGTTAAATACCCTAAGCCTGAAGTTGTTGACAAAAACGCAACCAATGAAGAAAAAGAATTTGAAATATTATTAAATATTCAAGAAAATCCTGAAGTAAGTAGTAGGACGTTAGCGACTTTATGCAATACCTCCAAATCAACTGTGAATCGAACAACAAACAAGTATAAATACCATCCATATCATATTGAGCTTCATCAAGAATTGCGAGAAGAAGATTTTGAAAGACCAATTCAATTTTGTAATATTATTAATCAACAATTGCAGTCAAATAACAATTTTTTGTCCAATGTTTTGTTTTCCGATGAGGCTACGTTCAGAAGCAATGGGGCTGTAAATCGGCATAATATGCACTAGGTATTATGTCACTGAAAATCATTTTTGGCTACGGGAAGTTTAAAATCAAGGTCACTGGTCAATACATGCGTGGTGTGGTATCCTTCATAACCAAATTATCGGGCCCTATTTTTTTGATGAGCCTTTATCGGGCCGCAGCTATTTATATTTCTTATGTGAAGAATTGCCTCAGTTACTTGAAGATGTTAATTTAGACGAACGCCAAAATATGTGGCTGAAACATGATGGGGCACCTCCACATTTCCATCGCGAGGTCCGGGAGTTCTTGAATCAGCAATACCCAGAAAAATGGATTGGGCGTGGAGGCTTTATTTCGTGGCCACCAAGGTCATGTGATTTAACTCGGTTAGACTTTTTCTTATGGGGATACATAAAAGACCGGGTATATGTCAATAAACCGACCACCAGGGAAGATATGAAGAACAGAATTCGAGAAATTTGTCGAACAGCGACACGTCCTATGTTGTCGGAAGTGAGATACAACATACAAAAAAGGATAAATATGTGTATTCAACAAGAAGGCCGTCTATTTGAACATTTATTAAGACGTAATATTGAATAAAAACTTAATTAATATTGAACATTTATTATTGAACATATATTTGAACATTTATTGAGACTTAATATTAAATAAAAACTTAATTAATTTTGAATAAAAGCTTAAAATTCAGGATTCTAAGCGTTTTATGTTGACACATGATTTTTTTGTTTATTTTAGCTATTGTTTTTCATGGCTACCCGCGCGATCCATACAATGTTGTGGTACCGGATATAATGTAGCAATTTGAAAAAATCGAAATTTCTCGATCACTATTATAGATAGATATAGGACATATTTAGCAAAAATGAGAGGTTATTCAATCCTGAATAAAATAAAATAAAAATATATGGGGTGTGCCATTTAAAGAAAATGAGGTTCCTTTATTTAAAGATTTGCGAATTTGGATGCTTATAATAAACACCCTGTGGAACAAATTACGAATATTGCACAGGCTAAATGTTACTATAGTACTAGTCCTTCCTCCTGCCAAATATGGGAGTTTGCAATTCTGTAGTGACGGAGAAACTGCCCATTTATCAACACCATGAAAATGCTAATTTTCATCGTTAAATCCGAATATTTCAAAAACTATCAAATTTCAGCTCATGTTTTATATGACAAAAAACGTTTGTATTAATACATAGAACTCAAAAATAAAATCAAATACAGGGTGTTCCATTTAAAAAAATCTTACTTTTTGATGCCCTACTTTTGTGACGCACCCTGTATTATTTCCAATATTTTTAAAATATGCGCATTTTGCCACCTTACCCTATAGCGGATACGATTTTGACACAAATAGTATCTGTTAAGTAAAAAACTTACTTTACTCTATCGTTGGGACACCCTGTACATGGAATTGCTAAAATAACCGAAAATATCTGACTGCTGGCGCTGCTTTGTATTGCGTGTTATGTTTAGAAATATATTTTAATCAATTCTGAGATCTTTGTATTGCGCAAATATTCTACAAGCAAATAAAAAATCTCATATACAAAATTAAACCATTTGGTTGAGGTAATTTCAATAGACCAGTTAATGGTGCCATTTCATGATAGACTGTTATTTTGGCAAAATATTCCATCCAAGGCATCAAAATAAGGCATAAAATTATTTAAACTCTGCGGCGATATGGGATATACTTATGATTCCGAAATATACACGAGAAAAGCGATACTCAAAACATTGGCACAGAAAATAACACCAAGGTGATGAATTTACTAAATTACTTGATCAGAGTCGCACCTTAATAGCAGATAACATTTACAACAACATCGAATTAACAACAGCTCTCCTTACAAGAAAACCCTGGTAGTTAGTACCTTAAAGAAAAATACAAAGGATGTGTTAAAAGAAATACTAAGTGACAAAAAAATCAAACGCAAAGGCATAAAAGGCGCGGAAAATGGCGGCATAGTAGTAGAGAATTGGAAAGATAAGAAACCTGTCCGTTTTATTACTACACGCCATAATTTGGAAATAAAAGACAGGCTAAGAAAGAAATTCCAAAGGTGAACCTATTCTTAAATCTGAATTAATACTCTTTTACAACAAATATAAAGCAGCCATAGACCTCTCAGACCAAATGTCATCCTATCTCACAGTCATATGCAAGACCATTCGCTGGTAACATAAAATTGCGTTTGAGTGTTTGTTCGGAGCAGCAACGGTTGTAAATATTTTAATATTGTATCAAATAACAAATAATATAAAAATTAAAGTTTCCGAATTCCGGAGACAACTTGTCACTGGTTTTTTAAGTCCGTTGGTAAATAGTTATTCTGCAGGAAAAAAAACGAAACCCATTTTGCAAGAGGTTGTAGAGATACCAAATATAATAGGAAAAAAAAAACTGGTTTTGTGGAATGTCACGAAAAAAGGGTATAAAACGTAGCTCATTCAAACATATGGAGTGCCCGATCGACTTTCACAATATTTCTACTGTTTAAAAAAAAAACGTTAGAGTTCAGTTTGAGTTTGGTTGTGCATAACAAATATTATAATACCCATAATAAGTATGGATAAGGGAATATCATAATTATCTAACCCATTTTGCTTTAGTTACAATGGTATAACAAAAATAAAAGGAGAGGAAGTGCCGAGTTGCTAGGTAATAGTTGTAATTAAATCCAGTTTATTTTTGGCATCCATTTTACGAGCCTATGTGTATTACTGGTAAAGCTCATTTGAACCCGATGTATTTAATTATGGAAATGTCCAAAATTATATTCCTTCCTTTCGATGTCAATCTTTTCTACAGGTGTTTATAATATCACCGGTGATACATAAAGGACAGAAGTGATATATAAAAAAATTACCGGTGATACTTATGGCACCCTGAGCCAAAATATTGAAAATAGACTTGGTAGCTGACGTGTTAACTGTATCTTTATCTGATCTTCTCTTGTAAACAGGTTTCGAAAAATTGTTGTTTAGGACATTATATGAACAAGCATTGTCTATCATATTGGTTGCGTGATATCGTTTGCATATACCGGTGTTTAGGGTGTATGTTTTGTCTGTAGGACCTAGAATTATCGTAAGTAATTGCACAAGTGCATCAAAATTACCGATAATTTTGCATGACAGCGTGTTGTCTAAAAACTGCATGAGTTCATTTTCATATTTTGGAGAAAGAGCCCGACACCGAAGGTGGAGGGCTCTTTTTCCAAAATATGAAAATGACCGAATGCAGTTTTTCTAAGACAACACGCTCGAATGCAAAATTATCTGGTTATTTTGATGCACGAGTGTAATTCGGGGGAATATTTCCCGAATAAGAACATGGTTTTAAAAAAATATATTTTTATTCTTTTTTTAATACAAAAACGTACATGTAACTGTAAACAAAGTAAAGAGACGCGAACATACGATTTTTTTAATCCGAAACGAGGCATTTTTAATAATATATATTCACTTGACTTTGACGTTATTTATAAATTGTCGCTGTCATCGTAATTTTACAATGGAATTACCATAGATACGTATGATGCAATTTTCGCTGTGCTCTTTCGGTTTCTACAGTGCAATTATCGCTGTAATTTTCCGAGAACTGCACTCCTCTAATGGGATTTTTTATACATGAGGGAAATATTCGTTATTAGAGGAACGAAGACTTTCATCCTGCAGAAAAGTGGCATTTATTTGATATCTGATTTTAGTTAAGGAATTCAACTAATATAACTAGAACGCGTAGTTCCTGAGTGAGGAAAGCAATTTGTAGGAGTCAGTAATTAAAGTACTCGGCAAGTGTAGGAGACCCCAGACATCTTCCTCTAGTATTGTTTCTTAAGGTTTTTATTATATCATTTCTTTTAGATGTGATCTTAGTTAGTTATTATTCTACCTAAACATATTTATCTTTTTTTGGATATTTATAAAATTCCTTCTCAAGACAACTTTGGCAGAAGCAAATCCTCCAGATGTAATATTTCCTTTTGTATACAACTTTCATTTAGTACCTGATTTCTATTTACATATAATAACCTACAATTCAAGTCAGATATTTATTATTTAATAATTAAGTGTACACTTTGAATCTTATATGTTTTAATCTACAATCATTTGAAAACAAATTTCCAACACAAGTTCTGGTCAAATTCGCAGATAGATTTGATATGTAATTTGATTTTAAATCAATTCTGTTTTTCGTTTTAGTATTTTCCAGAGTATTAAATTGAAAGATATTTCTACTTCTCTCTTTATTAATTATTATTTTTTTGCTAAAAATTTAAATTAAAACAGCTGACATTTCCCCGCTAAATTGAGATAGTACTATTTACTTACTACTTGGTGAATACCTTGACTGCCTTGTACTGATTTGTTTTCATGTTTTGAGGCCCCTGGCATCATAGTCAACCACTCAACGAAAATATCAGCTAACGACTTTACAAGCCAAGTTTCAGGAACCGAAACGACTCCGGCATCACTCTTTAGGGAGCAGGCAGTGGTCTAGTGTACAGATATCACCTAGAATATTAAATTACAACTTTGTCAGAGGAAAATTAAAATAAACCCATTGTTTGTTGAAATTGTATTCTTATATTTGGCACCTTAGCGCATTTCCATTATTTGGGAGTAATATTAATTAGCATGCTCCGAATATATACGCCCTGCTTATCTCATAGAGTTTTGTTTTTAATTAAATAAATTCCAATTAAAATTCATAACTAATAGATTTTTAATTATTAACAAATTGGTGCTTTTTCCTTAATATGAAAATTAATTATTTATTGTATTCCTATTTGAGTCTCTATTGGAACTGCACTTTTTACTTGATTCCTCCCGTTTAATATTTCTCTTTCGATTATTACATTTTCTTAATCGTTTTATCGTTAATTGTTTTTCATATATTAATTTATCTTTATTTATCTAGATAGTCCAAACCTTTCAATTCAAAAAACGTTCATTCAAATATTGCGTACCGGCGATAATACAGTGCGCAGGCGCGTCGCTGCTACCACATTGCTTTATTATTATAACTTCCTAAATTTTGAACGATTTTATTTATTAATTTCAGATATCGCTTATACCGTCGAAAATATTGGACCAATGATCCAATTGCGAGACCACATGTGAACAGATATGGAGCCAGTGTGTATCATTTACCAAAAAGCTTTCAAATTTTCAGTCGACTAACAATGAACAACATTTCTGTTAAAAACGATGCCAGATGTTGAAACTGAATATGCGTCAGTCCAAAATATTTTATTGAAAAATTGTTTAACTTCCCCCAAACGTTCGATCGTTCCCATATAAAAATGTAAACAAACTGTTTTATTTTCATCGGATAATTATTGTACGGGCAACAATTTGTAAGGGTGCTTTTTATGTTTTTCCAGAAATTGAGAGTTTCAGATACAGATATAATGGATAATCTTTGATATTCTCATTTTGCTTGGATTTTGTTGAATGCATATGATACATTAAATAGCTATTTCTCGTGTATTTTGTTTGTAACCTAATCTCGAAAACCCAGAAATATTCCTAATATATTTGCATGTAATTTTTTTTTATAAGGAGTGAAATCAAAAAAGATAAAAAGGAATGTATTTTTTTGTAGTGAATGACACTGTACAGGATGATTCAGATAATTCTTGAAATGGAAATATCTTTATTATTTTTGAAATTAGAAAAAAAATATTCCGAAAAAAAACTTGTTTGATTTAGCCTGCATTTCCACGTGCTTTTGTGTTAGTGTATACTTGGTGGTTTGGAAAAAGAAATGGCATACCAGCCTTGATTTTCTAAATATAGTACGCCAAATTCCTTAAATTATTCTTAATTGCTATTAGATCCTGCATACTTTTTTTTATCACTCAATGGTTTTTGAAATACTGAAGGTTTAGAACTACGACATACTATGATTTGACTTCCTTATCTGATCTTACCACATTATCCTCGTATTATACATCTTCTGGGGTTGTCGGTGAAGGGTAACTTTTCATAATGTGTTCACAATTAAAAGTATTTTGGAATCGGCTTCTTCGTGTTCACAATGCAGGTGGTCCAGACCCATTGAAGATAATGACACAGGAAGAGAGTAATTTGGAGATCATCGAAAAAGTAGAACAACAAACCATCTCTTCCTGAAATAATGGAAGCGTACCCTGCTGGAGTAGACTTCATCTGAAAATTCAGATGATGAATAAGTTAGGCTCAGCCCTGATCAATCCTAAAAAAAGTCAGATGAAAAGTGTTAAGTTTGTTCGGGATTTTAAAAGAGTCGCAGTTGCTGCTCAAAAATGCTACTCCTTGCATATTTCAGAAGATATTTTGGAACAGAATAAATGTTCAATAGAGATAGTTTTTAATAATAAATCTTGTTTATAACATTTAACATATAATAATGAAAAATTAAATTATTTAGAAATTAGATTTATGACCAGGTGTGTACTGACAGGACTGTTTTCAAAAGCTCGTTGACCAATTTTCGTGTATTATATATATAATATTTTTATCCTAGGGTGGGTTTTCTCAATGGGCACGTGCACCATGTACCTTATGTAGTAAATTGCAGCCCTTTTTTGAAAGTTAAAAATTGTCTTATGAACTTAAATGCCTCGAATATCTTGTCTTACGACCGTAAGTTAAGGGGCTGTCTCCACAGGTATGCCTAATTCACTCAGCCGATAGTAATTTTGTTCTTTTTAAAGACGTGCCACTAAATTTTTACTGCAAGAATTTATTAGAAATTCCATCTGTCTGAAAATCGGATAATAAAATTTCGGTAAAAAGTAACCTGTGAAAATGCGTAAAAAATAGAATGACATTGAATTATTATAGCCTAAAGACAGTTTCCACAATAAACACCAGTAATACAAAAATCCCATTTAATAAAACTAACTGCGAATGTATAACAATAGGTTTGTTCTAGTAGCGATTTAAAGCATTAAGTACATTAATTGGTTGCTCTATGAAGTTTATGCTAACGTCGCATTGAGTTTGTCCGCAACCGCAACACTTCATATATATTTGATTTTCTTAGATATGTGATCAAGTACGTTATCCACGGAATCTTTACAGTTTGGAAAGCTAACTATCCTGCAAGTGCCAGTAATTGACAACAGATTTATTCCATTTCAGTAGAAACTAGTTTACATAAAAGTACGAAAATTGTATATGAATTGTGTGAAAGTCCTACTTCACAATATTATTATGGCTATCGTTGTGAAATTAAGTATTCAAGTTATTTTCGGACAATTACCCGGTCAATTGACTGGCCAGTTGATCAAAATTCTGTTAAAATCTAAATTAATTTTTGCTTTTATATTAATATTCAAAGAGTAAAAATAATACTGTTAATGTTCGCTGAAAATATTGAATAGTACTTATAGATATTGAAGTGGTTGAACTCCAAAAAGTCTTAATAAAAATGCTTAAAAGGTATAAACCGCATATGAACGCCATAATCACTAAAGCAAAAAAGCAGCGAAAAATTCGTTAATTAAACAAGGCAAAGGGGCAAGTTGTGAGTTATCGCCTAGACTCAGATTTCTTGTCAGATTCGGTTATTTGGTTGAATTTATTAACTGATCACTCTCAGTAGTATAACAGAATACATAAGTGATGCTTTAAGATTTGGATTTATTGTCTGTTTTTCGATCAAGGGCAAATTGAGTTTCGCATATAATTTAATTTTTCAGAACGTCCAGATATTAGTATCATTTTTAAATTTCCATGCATTATGCCTAAGCCACGTGCAGCGTGTAGACCAATTCCTTTCATATAAATAATGCCTATTAGTAGTACATTTTCAAAACAATAAAAAACGTTCAAAACAAATTCAAATACTGAACGATTAAATGCGCTAAATTGACTGATCAATTGACCATGACTAACAGTAATGCTTTTCGCCAGATAGCCCATCAGCATGAATAATTATCCTATACAGAGCTGCTTTAAAATTATTATTAATAATTACATCTCTTCTATATATTTTTAAATGTGCAACATATTAAATGAATCAGTAAAAAGCCAATACGGATTTTCGCCGTGTAAAAATAATTGGCGTTAAAATTGTAATGATCATATATTTATGAACGTACACATAAAAGTAACTATTTTTCACCTTGAATCGGTCATTTGAGAAACACCATAGGTCAAAAAAGTATAATGTTGGGAAACTGAAAAAACTTTCTTAAATCGTGTCTGTGTGAGATAAAACATTGATTTTTTTTCCTAGAATTGCAAGGTTTGTTTCCTACGTGACAGCAACTAAAAAATTGTGATAAGTTTTTAATTTTGTCTTAAATATTTTTTTGAAAAGACAAAAGTTCACTAACTATAAACTACAGCGCAACCATATAGGAATCAGTCATTTGAGAAAGCCCATAAGTCACAAATTTGACATATTTGAATAATAGCGGAATCCTATTTCTAACATGTAGACGCTCATTTCAACGAGTAATACCATAAGTCATACCACTCCTTGTATTAAATTTCCGAGCGTGAAAATTTGGTTTACTTGAGAAACCCCATAAGTCGCTGACTAATGGTGTTTCTCTAATATATGCTGATAGTCTGCGTACGAGCACCAAATATAAAAAAGTTATGTTCGGTGGTACGGGCTAGTAAAAATCAGCTGTTGGTTTTAAATTGGTTTTAGTTATTTAAATCTCAGATCACATCTACATAACTTTGCTTTAAATAATAACTATAAGCTAAAAATGGGTTCGAATTTAGACGGAAATGCGTAATAATGACAATCTCAACGGAAAACGAAAGAAAGGGATTCAAAATAGATCTCAGTATTAAATCAGAGGTTATAAAAAAAGCAAGAGTGTCTGGCGCTGCTTATACAAACTGGAAGGGAAAACAAATTAACAAAATGGCCTACTCTTGATAAAGATGTATATGGTTGCTCTGTAGTTTATAGTTAGTGAACTTTTGTCAGCAAGCATTCGGAAAAAATTATTGCTTTTTAACTATTGCCTCGAGTAGATGCATCAAAAATTAAAATGTCAAATTTAAAATGCAACGATTATCTATTCATAAGATATCTCAATCTCCAGGTAGAATAATATGAATGTAAATTAGCTCCATTGTAAAAATGTTGAGAGATTTCTTATCCCTTAATAGATAGTTTTAATGAGTCATCTAGGTACCATCTGTGCTATAAAAAAGTTATTGTTTTGGTTTATTACTTTGCATTTTTTACTGTGGAAATTAAATAATTTTTTAATGTATGTGGTTTCAGATTAGATTGGGGTATTAATCATTTTTGAAAGTAACAACTCTTGTTTTCTCCGAAGAAATATCAGTGCTTAGAAGAAAGAAAATACATTAGCCATGTCTAAAACATCTTCTTGTGAAAACAATAGATCGTTCACAGCATGTCACTTAGTTGAATTGTTTGCAGACTTATCGTAGGTAACGAACAGACGAAAGAGTGGAAAAAGGACTTTTGGGTAGCTTAAATCCCTTTAATAGTATTTTTTTCATGTGTCATCAAGTTCAGTATTTAAACAGCTCTCTTAAAGAATCCCAATTACTGCTATGCCAAATCCATCTTCTGAACATTGAAAGCCAAATAGACCAAATCCTTAATCAGAACATTTTCAGCATAATTAGCAATATCTACTTCCAAAAGATTTTTAACTTCCAGAAGGTTTTAACGACATGTTTGGCCTGTCACTACAGCATATCCGAATTGTTACACTTCTTAATATCTCGCCAATAACATTCTTGAAGAAACGCACGTGTAACAAGGGTTTTAAGTCTCCGCAATTTTTTCAATTTGTCTTTATAAAAGAGAACTTGAAGACGCAGAGTGGAATACCTTATGAGTGAGAAAGAAGAGAAAGTGAGTTTGAAATCTTGATCATTCTCTCTTTTTACGCAAATTTTATCAATTTCTCTTTATAAAAGAGAACTTGAAGGCTCCGAGTGGAATATCACTGAGAAATAAATGAAAGTGAATCTTATTCGGATTAAAAAGAGGTGCAAAATGTGAACCATGCCAAAACTAAAAGGAAAAAAAAGAAGCAGAAAAAAAGTATAAGTTACAATTCTGCTTCACTAAAAGTAATAGAACTATTTGGGCAACACTGCCGTGAATCCATAAAACCTAGCATCTCGAGTTATTAGGTTTTGAAATTTTATTGCATTTTTGAACTCGGCGTGATATTTTATACCATATATAATTTTTTAATTTTTTTTTCAACTATCTATGGCATTTTATGGCAACCCTGTAATCTAGTAACTCGAACTTTCGTTCATATATGCTTGAAGAAAATATAGCATTTAGATATACATCTTATCACTGGTAACATTTTTGTAGGTATACATGAAGCATAACATAGTAAGTCAAGTTACTAGGTTTTTTACAAGTATATTTAATATCAGTTTTAGGATTTAGCGGGAAATATTTGAAGTTACTAGGTTCTGAATTATTACTCTAGCATATTTTGTTTCGAAATTGGCGGGCGCATCTCTTAGTTGCTATGTTTTGACGACGTGTTCAGTCCTTATTATTGTCTATTCTTGTTTTGCATGATAATGCGCCTTATAAACTGACTATACAGGGTGAGTCGGGAGGAACGGACCAAATTTCAGGAGTGTATTATACACGCGAAAACAATGTAAAAAAACCCATATGTTCTTATCGGATATTCATTTGTTTTCAAGTTATAGCGCAATATCCAATTTTTCACGTAATTAGAGTACCTATGCTATGCTCAGGATTCTAAACTATTTGACACCAATGTTGTCTTGACAATGTGTCAGTCTATTGTGGCAGTAATTAGACGTTTATTTTCAAGTTTGAGTGATTAAAGTGATACAAAATGCCAAATACTTATTCAAATTTAGAATATGCAAATATGGTGTTTATTTATGGTTTCTGTAATGGAAGTGCTATAGCTGCTGTTGAAGAATATCGTCAACGGTATCCACATCACAGACATCCGACTAGAAACGTGTTTATCAGAGTTTTTAGCAATTTGTGCGAGAATGGTAATTTTCCCAGTGCCAACATTACATCTGAACGAGCTACTCGACAAGGTTTAGGAGAAGTAAAAAATATTCTGGATTTAGTAGAAGATGCAACGACCAGCTCACGAAGAATTGGTACTCAATTGGGCATTTCACAAAAAAGAGTATTAAACACACTCCACGAGCAAGGCTTATATCCATACCATGTACAGAGAGTACAGCACCTAGAACCGGAAGATTATGCTAAACGAATTGAATTTTGTCGGTGGATAAATAATAATCATTGTGTTGTATCGCGTATACTTCTTACAGATGAAGCAACATTCACCCGTGACGGTATTAATAATACTCGTAACTCTCATGTATGGTCAATCGAAAATCCCCACGCAACAGTTGAAAGTAATTTTCAACATAAGTTTTCGGTTAACGTGTGGTGTGGTATGCTCGATAGCTATTTAATTGGCCCTTTCATTTTGGAAAATCGCCTCACAGGAGACAACTACCTAAATTTTTTACAACATGAGTTACAAGGACTACTAGAGGATGTTCCTGTAAATATCAGAAGGCAAATGTATTACCAGCACGATGGAGCTCCTGCACATTTTGCTCATCAGGTCAAGCAACATTTAGACGAAACATTTCCAGGGCGTTGGATTGGTCGCGGTGGTCCTATTAATTGGCCTCCAAGATCTCCAGACCTCACAGCACTAGACTATTGTTTATGGGGTTGGTTTAAAAATGAAGTGTACAAAGTAAAAGTGGACACTCGGGATGCACTAATTCGACGTATTAGAAATACTGCAGCCAATTTTAAAGAAGAAAGACATGAAGCAAATAGAAGAGCAACGGGCCATCTTCGTAGACGAAGCAGAAAATGTTTAGAAGTCAATGGCGGTATATTTGAACATTTATTAAAAGAACGCTATGATTAGGAAACCGTTAATATATGAACTTTTCTTTATTTGGTATTACGCTATAACTTGAAAACAAATGATTATCGGATAAGAACATATGGGTTTTTTTACATTGTTTTCGCGTGTATAATACACTCCTGAAATTTGGTCCGTTCCTCCCGACTCACCCTGTATAAGTGAACTGTTTGGTTTCAAGGTTTGAATGCATTTTGTTGGGTACAGAGTGTTAGTAGTGTTTCGTCAATTCTAATAGAGGACAGTTGTCAGTGTCAATGTGTAAAAAAAAGTAAGTACCTATGCACCTATAATAATTAGAATTACCGAATTTTTTGTTTTAAAAACTGCGTGCATGTTTTATGAATCAATTTTATTATAGTGTTGATATGCAGAAAGTTTTGCTGCTACCAAAATTGACCACGAAGAATTCATTCTTTATTTCTAGGTAAGTTAGTGTTCAGAGTTGTTTTTTGATTGCATTTTTCGCATCGGATGTATTTTTTTTCAGACTTGTTGTATTCAACGAGACATTTGCCTCTCTGAAAAATGAAATGAAAAATTTGCGTCATGTGGCACGAAGCCATTAGGGGAAGATGCGCATCTGATGTGAGTTCAGCCTATTACAATATAATATAATCAAGCTCATCTTCCACTGTAACAAAATTTATATTTTGGGCTGACAATTGCTCAGCCCAAAACAAAAATTGGGATTTATATTCTTTTTTCGTTTGCTTCGTAAATGCACAATGGGGCCCTGAAGAAATCACCGTGAAGTATTTTGAGCCCGGTCACTCATTTATGGCAGCCGATTCGGTCCATGGGAGGATAAGCACGGAAATGAAGAAGCATCCAAACATTTACGATTTTGATGACCTCATATCAATTATCAATAAGTCATCAAGGAAAACCAAGTGCATGGTTCTAAATGTTTCGGACTTTTTTTCCTTTTACAGATGGCTCTAAGCCAAGAAGGAATAACAATATTCCTCTTCTGGAAAATATAAGAGTTGTTCGATTCCGTAAGGGTTCCAAGAGTCTTTTTTACAAAGATCAAATGCAAGGGTCAATTTAAAGAATCCGATTTTCTAAAATCGAAGTTTCTAGTTCAACTACCACCGTTACCATACATGGAACCTACTGGTTTGAATACAGAAAAAAAAAGAAGAAATTATAAATATTTTGTGTCCATCATTTGTGGACGAAAGAAAAAAATTGTTTTGGTTATATTTACCCTCTAATGATAATTCTCGTGATTTATGTAAAGTTTCTGAAAATTAATCTGTTTTGACTAAAAGTATTTGCTAGTTCCTAGTTTGAGTATTATATTTCTTCACAATTAATATAAGCATATGAATAATAAGTTCCAACATTGTTTTTTGTTTATATAAATTAAAGATAAAAATAAATTAAAAGCTGTATACTTTTTGTTGACAATTTTCGCCTCTACCAATGACAACTTACTAGGTTTTCCTGAAGGTATTTCCGCTAATTCATGAGTGTGGGCTTCCATCATCTTGAGTTACTACATTTTGCAACATTAATTTTAATATTTAAAAAAATAGGAATTATTTTTTCAGAAACTAGTAACTCGATTTTTTTGTTGAATTAATAAAAATTTGTTAATTCCATATAAACCATTGGATTCCTCATGTAAAAAAACCTAAATCCCAATATTAATTATTTTTTTATAACTGGAGGTGCCGAAAGGCTAGGAAACTTCAGGAAAACTGTTCTTCTGTAAAGTTGATAAAAGTATAGTTACTAGTTTTTGCTCTAGCACGGCAGAACATAGGGAACCTACTTAAAAAGTATGCTACACGCATGTTTTAACGGTAAGTTTAGTAATGATTTTTAGATGGAGCAGTTGGTCCAGCGTTTTACAAGTGAGTTGTGGGTATGTTAGTGGCAAAGTGAATATTTCAGCCATTAAGCAGAATTTTTACGCAATATACTAAAATGCTTGTGCCTGTTAGGAAATATATGAATCATGATTTTTATTTTATAATTTACCTAGAAATTTTATAGAAGGTTTAGGAATTCTATACCTTGTCCAATGGTTTCTAAGTATAATATACAAAAATTGTATCGATAATAAATTTTATAAGTAATAAAAATAGCCAAAACTTTTATCCAAATTGGGGTTTGGAATCCAGAATACAGTTTTAATTATCACCCTCTGATGCTAGCACGGCTAGCAAAAGGCGCGTCTAACGCAAAAATTATATTTCGGTATTTTAAATAAAACTCTGTTGTAGGGCAAAACTTTCATATTTCTAACATTCTGAAAAATAAAGAAGTTATGAAGCTTATTGACTTTTATTTACATATACCCGTATATGTAATAATTACACTGTAAAACAAATGCTAAAAATAATTATACCAAGGAAACATGCACGAAGCAGGCCAGCAATAAACCTGAGAGTCTCTTCCCTTAAGTCGGGGGGCAAACCACATGTCAAAACTAACCATATAATGCCTGGAGAAGGCGCTAATTCATATTGAATAAGAATATTGCTTTAGATAAGCAATTAGCTAAATAATCAATGTGCCTCACAAGCAGTGGCGGCTTGTGGAGTTCAGTAATGGGTGGGCATACGAAGTGGGGAATAGAATTCGTGAAAGGTGCAGAGAGGAGGTCCGCAGGCAATTTTTTGGGGGTGCCACGCCCATTACTTACCCAAAAGTCATTGAAATCGTTAAGAGAACACGCCATTCACGAGCTAACGCTGCGTATTTTAGTTTGTTACCAAGCATTATTGACAAATTTCCCATTGGGATATTCCCAAGTCAATTAAACGTAAAAAAAGTTACTATAGTTTATTTTTGATTATTTTAATACAGCAGTTTTTGTTAACAGAAGAAAACTGCTGTTTATAAATTATAAAATGCCGTATTTCTTTGTTTAAACGTAAAGACTATATTAATTATAAATTGAAAAATATTAGTTCATTTTTGGTTTTAATATTTATATTTGTAAAGGGTGAAGTTTACCTACTACATCTGAATAGCTGCCACTGGTTTATTACGATATGCATGCTAATGGCAGGCAAAAAGCAAAAGCATCTAGCGCTCTATGTTAATCAGCATATTTGCAATTTTCTTTTCCATTCGTGCTTGCAACCTTTACTAAACTGTAAATATACCGTTCAACAAGAAGCATGGCTGTTGCTTGACACTTGCTCTAAAACTTGCCATTATCCGCTTAATTTTAATTCGCATACAATCAATAATCAATCACAAACTTAGGTACTGAAAAAATATCGTCAACGGACTCAGTGCAATCCCACGGCAACAAACAAGCCGAGCAGCCGAATATGCCCGATGGGCTAGCCCGCAGAGCCGAGGTTCCATTTGAATTTAAACGCCTTAGAAACATTTTCAAATTTTCATTCCTTAATTTATTGTTAAAAACAATATTTTTGGCTTTGCTTATTAAAACCGTGAACCTAGACATATTACAAAGAAATTATAGGCCGAAAGATAGCTTTTATTATGGTCAAATATGGAAAAACAAACAATATTTATGTCATTATTTCTTAAGATGCTACCTAGAGCGCCTTGGATATGACATGGTTGGTGTACTTCAGACACACGCGCCACTCCTCCCTCTTTGTCTTTCTCATTAGAAATATCAATTGCGTTTGTCTTTCGGTGGGTCAGGTCGTTTGGGCTCGCCCCGCCGCCGCACTGTATTCTTTAGCAGGCGGCACTGGATATAGACGATACGACTGGCTTACGCCAAGTCCTAGGTGAGCGATTTACAGTCGACGCGAACGCGAAGCGCTGGCGATGCCGTACGAAAAGTTAATATAGTCGCACGGCATCGCCACTGATTCGCGTTCGCGTTCGCTGCAAATCGCTCACGTAGGACCGGGCGTTAGGGAGATACGATTTATTTGGTATAATCATTGTCAGCGATTTGCGCTCCCGTTTTTCGGTGAAGTTTTAAATGATTAATAATATAATACTTATATAAGTTTTTGAATTATACAGGGTGAGTCGGGAGGAACGGACCAAATTTCAGGAGTGTATTATACACGCGAAAACAATGTAAAAAAACCCATATGTTCTTATCGGATATTCATTTGTTTTCAAGTTATAGCGCAATATCCAATTTTTTTCTACGTTCCACTTTTATCAAAATGTTCACGTAATTAGAGTACCTATGCCATGCTCAGGATTCTAAACTATGTAACACCGATGTTGTCTTGACAATGTGTCAGTCTATTGTGGCAGTAATTAGACGCTTATTTTCAAGTTTGAGTGATTAAAGTGATACAAAATGCCAAATACTTATTCAAATTTAGAATATACAAATATGGTGTTTATTTATGGTTTCTGTAATGGAAGTGCTACAGCTGCTGTTGAAGAATATCGTCAACGGTATCCACATCACAGACATCCGACTAGAAACGTGTTTATCAGAGTTTTTAGCAATTTGTGCGAGAATGGTAATCTTCCCAGTGCCAACATTACATCTGAACGAGCTACTCGACAAGGTTTAGGAGAAGTAGAAAATATTCTGGATTTAGTAGAGGAAGATGCAACGACCAGCTCACGAAGAATTGGTACTTAATTGGGCATTCCACAAAAAAGAGTATTAAACACACTCCACGAGCAAGGCTTATATCCATACCATGTACAAAGAGTACAGCACCTAGAACCGGAAGATTATGCTAAACGAATTGAATTTTTTTGGTGGATAAATAATAATCAACGTGTTGTATCGCGTATACTTTTTACAGATGAAGCAACATTCACCCATTACGGTATTAATAATACTCGTAACTCTCATGTATGGTCAATCGAAAATCCCCTCGCAACAGTTGAAAGTAATTTTCAACATAAGTTTTCGGTTAACGTGTTGTGTGGTATGCTCGATAGCTATTTAATTGGCCCTTTCATTTTGGAAAATCGCCTCACAGGAGACAACTACCTAAATTTTTTACAACATGAGTTACAAGGACTACTAGAGGATGTTCCTGTAAATATCAGAAGGCAAATGTATTACGTCCTCCCCCAGACTGGAGAACACCGAAGTACAAAGTCTGGAGCTGATCAATGACAGTTTGTGACAAGAGGGGCTGCATTGTATTAGCTGGCAGGAACATCAAACTGGTGAGAGCAGTTTGATTACGGGGAGTGACGCCCTCGCCATTCCGAGTTGCCACGGGATGTGACCCATCAAATCCCATCGTCCTCCCCCAGGCTGGAGAACACCAAAGTACAAAGTCTGGAGCTGATCACTAGGGAGTGACCCAACAAACCCTCTTTTTACCCCTGTCAGACTAGGGACCACCAAAGGAAATAGTCTGAGGCCGATGCAACCAGTGGAAGCGGCCTTAGGTGGTAGATGCATACGCCTACTCGCATCGTCCGGTGAAAGACCACCCCACCAGAACTGGGAGGCGCTAAGTGGTTTTCCCGAATCACGTTCCGATTCTGCGCTGGTGGTTCCGGGTTCCACAGTAGGAATATAATAATATGGACATGATGGTGCTTCTAGGATCAAAATATTCCGGAGGTAAACTCCCCGGCCATTCGGATCTCCGAGCGCTGGGTGGCCCTGGGAGCCCTTCATTCCACATTTCACAGACAGCATAGATACCGAACCAATTTAGAATTGATTTCTGCAACATAAGAGGCCTAAATACAAACATAAATTCGGTACACCAACATCTACAGGCAAATAGACCACACATACTAGCCCTTACAGAAACACAAGTATGTTCTACAACAACAACAGTGAACTACCCTTATCCTGGTTACGACTTACATACCCGATTTAGACATAAGTTCGGAATATGCCTTTTTGTCCGAAGCGACCTTTCATGCCACCGAGAGGAAACACTCGAACCGAACAACCTTGACGTCATGTGGCTCAAGTTCACCGCCAAGGGATTAACCAAGTTTATATGTTGTCTCTATCGCCCTCCGAGCGATAGAGCCTACCAAAGCTTTTTTTCAACACTAGCTACCACCTTTGACTCAATACAGGTTGATCACCCCAGTTCAGAAATAATCGTTCTGGGAGACTTCAATGCCCACAACACCAACTGGCTCAAACATCACAACAAGACCGACAACGAAGGTAGAGGAGCTGAAGCATTCGCCATCAGCTGCGGGCTTACTCAAATTGTAGACGAACCAACTCGAATCTCAGAGAGGGGCGAATTCGCCGCCCTCCTGGATCTTTTTCTAACTACCAATCCTGACCAGTACACAGTTACAGTTGGTCCGCCATTAGGTACTCCCGACCACAAACTTATTACAACGGTTTGTGAATTGCCACCCATACAGAAGGATCCACCATTGCCTCGCAAAATCTGGCATTACAATTCTGAAAACTGGAACGATCTGAGGGAGTTCTATCTAGATTTTCCTTGGTTCGACGTCTGCTTTCGCGCTGACGACCCGTCAGTCTGCTGCGAAAAGATCACGCAAGTAATCTCCTCAGGAATGGAAGCATACATCCCAAATTCCATCAAGTTACCATCAAAAGGAAAGCCCTGGTTCGACAAAAGATGCGAAAGAGCTGTGGGTAGGAAACAGCAAGCCTACAAGTACTGGCACCAAAATCAGACCGCTGAAAATCGCAATTATTTTGTCGAAGCGAGAAACGAATGCAAGCGTGTTATCGACGAAACTAAGAACAAACACAATCAAAGGATCAGGAATAAACTTTTACAATGCCACAGTGGCTCCAGGAATTTCTGGTCGGTAGCAAAGGCAGTAAGTAACAACTTTACAAAAACGTCTCTCCCACCTTTGACGGACGAACGTGGCATCACGGCGACTACAGCCAGGGAAAAAGCAAACATGCTCGCCAAAACGTTTTCTTCGCACTCTAACTTAGACGTCCCCCAAGGCAAGACTCTCCCCACCTTATCGAACATCAACACTACCAAGGCAGAAGTCAAATTTCATCACCGTGATATTCGTAAAATCCTTAAAAATCTAGATACGCAAAAGGCATCAGGACCGGACGGAATACCTGCCGTCGTGTTAAAGAACTGCGCCAACGAACTAACACCTGTTTTTTCCAGGCTTTTTTCTATGTCTCACGGAAAAGGGATTTACCCATCTTCTTGGAATGTCGCTCGAGTGCAACCTGTTCCAAAAAAGGGCAAGAAAACCAAGCCCTTAAACTATCGTCCAATTGCCTTGCTTCCAATAATCTCCAAAGTCATGGAACGTGTAGTCAATCAGCAACTGCTCAAGTACCTCGAGAACAACAAAATAATCAGCGATAATCAATACGGCTTTCGCAAAGAGAGATCGACAGGAGATATATTGGCCTATGTCACTCATATATGGAGTAGGACAATTGAGAACTACGGAGAGTCTCGAGCGATTGCGTTGGATATTTCAAAGGCATTCGACAGAGTTTGGCATGACGGACTGCTCAACAAACTGCCGTCCTTGGGACTGCCCGCCTCTCTCTGCAGCTGGCTGGCCAGTTTCCTTAAGAACCGATCCCTACACGTTGCAGTCGATGGACACATCTCGGACACATTCACCATCAACGCGGGCGTGCCTCAGGGCGCAATACTTTCACCAACTCTGTTCCTCATCTATATTAATGACCTGCTGACCGAAACAAATAATCCTGTTTACAGTTTTGCAGATGACAGTACCCTTGTCTCCCACTTTAGATCAGAAAAAACCCTTACCAGCGACTGAGACTCATCACCGCAGACACGAGCAGATTACAGCAATTAATCAAGACCTGGAGAAAGTTTAAACTTGGGGCAACCGAAATTTGGTCCAGTTCAATGCAGCAAAGACCCAAGCAGCCACGTTTACCAAGAGGGCCAATACAGCGGGCCCTGACATTATTATGGCAGGGTCGACCATTCCTTCATCCTCGTCAATCGGACTGCTGGGTATCTCGGTCAACAGCAATATGTCCTGGCATGACCACGTTGCTAACATCGCAAAATCAGCCTCCCAGAAGCTTGGTGCGCTATTTCGCAACAAAAAACTCTATACACCGCAGCAGTTGCTCTTGCTCTACAAACCGCAAATAAGACCGTGCTTAGAATATTGCTCACATATCTGGGGTGCCGCACCAAAGCACACCCTAAAGCTGCTGGATTCCATACAGAAGTGAGCAGTGCGTCTCGTCGGCGACCCGGAGTTGACCCGGAATCTAGATAGTCTGGAACACCGCAGAAATGTAGCCGAGATATCTCTGTTTTACAGATACTTTCACGGCAGATGTTCCCAGGATTTGGCCCGCCTCATCCCGCCCATGGCAGCTCCTGTCAGACAGTCACGACAGACGGCAAGAGCGCACCAGTTCGTCGTACAACTGGAAACTCCTAGAACATCGCTTTACAAGAACTCCTTTGTCTGGCGCACTGCATCACTGTGGAACTCACTCCCAGAACATCTGTTTCTCACTAATTACAACTTACAAATATTCAAGAGCCGTGTCAATCAACATCTTCGCACACACACCGCTCGTCGAGCGCCATAGGGTCTCCCTTTAGTGTGTGTGCCACTGCCATAAAAAAAAAACCAGCACGATGGAGCTCCTGCACATTTTGCTCGTCAGGTCAAGCAACATTTAGACGAAACATTTCCAGGGCGTTGGATTGGTCGCGGTGGTCCTATTAATTGGCCTCCAAGATCTCCAGACCTCACAGCACTAGACTATTGTTTATGGGGTTTGTTTAAAAATGAAGTGTACAAAGTAAAAGTGGACACTCGGGATGCACTAATTCGACGTATTAGAAAGACTGCAGCCAATTTTAAACAAGAAAGACATGAAGCAATTAGAAGAGCAACGGGCAATCTTCGTAGACGAAGCAGAAAATGTTTAGAAGTCAATGGCGGTATATTTGAACATTTATTAAAAGAACGCTATTATTAGGATATCGTTAGTATATGAACTTTTCTTTATTTGGTATTACGCAATAACTTGAAAACAAATGATTAGCGAATAAGAACATATGGGTCTTTTACATTGTTTTCGCGTGTATAATACACTCCTGAAATTTGGTCCGTTCCTCCCGACTCACCCTGTATATGTTCTATAATAATATATAATACTGCGAAGGAAAAAAATGTTTTTTTTTTTTTATTTTACATTTTACTGAATTTTTATAGGGTGGGCACCGCCCACCCTGCCCACCCCGACGACACAAGCCATAACGCTTAATCTAGGTAAATCTCCAGAAGCTTGACTTCAAACGCATTCTCACTCTCACTGCCTCTTAAACCAAACAAAACGTCGCGTCGGGTCATACGAAAACTTTAATAAAATTACAAGATCAATCGACTTACCTGTAAGGAAGATCGATCGGAATTATCCGAGCATCTTCGCCGTCCCTCATTACACTTTGTAGTATACAACTTTTTCCCAATCGGTACAATTTTTAAAGAAGTTATTTAAAAACATGGTGATTCAGCCGACCCTGGCTAGCCGCTCGAGCTTATCGCCTTGATGCGTCATTACAATTTTGGTTCGTGAGATTTTTGATTACATTGCATTTGGGGTGAAAGGGAGAAGGTAAAGACTGGGGGGGGTTTGTAATGAGGGACGGCGAAGATGCTCGGATAATTCCGATCGATCTTCCTTACAGGTAAGTCGATTGATCTTGTAATTATCCTTCGCATCTTCGCCGTCCCTCATTACACTTTGTAGATGTTTAAAGTATTTGCGATGTAATCTACATTAACTGAAAATTGCGATATTTGTAAGGGCCTTTTTATAAACTAAAATTCAAATTTATAACCATTAGATTTAATAACACACATATGAAGGTACATATATCATGTTTAACGCTTAATTGATATTAACCTTTAACTTATTTTTAATACTATACCAATATTCTTATGTAATATGATAACAAGTTGGTAAGTAAGTTATAATTGTAGCTTCATATTTATATGATTCTTTCGAAATTATGGTTCAGTAAACAAGAAGCAAATCCAGTGGGATTACCCACGCCAAGTTTGTTATAGAATTTTGAGAATACTTTTGATCTTTCTGTCGAGCCAGCAGTCTTCTGAATGATTTGTAATGTAACTCCAATTCTTTGAGCTGCTGAAGTTGCCCCGTGTCGCGTGCTGTGTGCCCCAAAGATTTCCGTGTTTATACTGCTGGCTCTTAGTATTAACTTGACCCATCTGCTAATGGTTTTACTGCTGTCTGGGTGATAAGGCTTTTTGTGAGTGAGTATTACATTTTCTTTGTTTTTGCTACTTGTGGTATCGATTGCATCTGCAAATGCAACGATCTATTAGCATATTTACAGTATCTGTGAATGCCGTAATTTCTGTTTTTGAACAGAAAAAATAGGTATGTTCACTAGCTGCAACTGCAATTGCAGACAGTGGAGGGTACGATCGATTGTATCTGCTAATACAACGAACTATTCACCTTTTATTGACTGGTAGCACCCTTTTTTCTTTTGTGCGTTCTATGTAAGTCTCTAATAGTGTGGCTATACATAGTTCAGGTTGATTGGTAAAATAAGGTAGTATCAAATTAGGTTGAAGCCTGTTTAAGCCACCTCCTTTTATTTTATCCGGGAATCTGATTTCAATTATGTATTCATATTTAAAAATATTGTCTATTTTTACTTCCGGGTTGTCAGTGTGCCGGTGTGCCGTTATTAGTATTAAGAGTGTTACTAGCTTTAAAGTTAGATTTTTGTAGATTTAAGGATTCGTGAAGGTACATGCTCTTTAAGCGCTGTAGAACTGGGTAGGAATCCCAAGTAAGTAATTGAGTACTTTGGATTTGGGAGTCTTATGTTAAATGTTCCATTGAGGATCCCTTTTATAACCGCTTCGTCTTTTGTTTAATATTCAATATTGGAGAAAGTGCAGATTTGTGTGAGTTCATGGTAGATTAAGATGACTCCGAAGACAATTGAATGTTTAGGAGCTCAATAAGTTTACAGTTTTGGTACATATTTGTTGGTGCTTACAAAACCAGAAATTCCCCTATTTATTGTAAGTATTTTCGTATTGTTTGTTAATGAATAAATAATCACTTTTATCGCTTCATTAGGCACGCTTTGTTATAGAAAGGCTCTCCTGACAATGAGGAAGTTTGATCAATTTTTTATTTTATTTTATTTATTTTTTTTTTATTATTATTGCTGATTTTGATAGCCCATGAAAAATAAGTGAACACGTGTTTTTCTTTTTTCCATAAGCCAAAAAATTAGGCAGATACAACGCCTTGAGATGTGCTTATGACGTCATAATACACATGAATTGTTACGTCACACCATGCATAGTATATCTATATATACAAAACTAAAAACTGGTATAGCTCTTGTAATATTCATCTTAGTGGAAATCAAAAATACGTATCGATTTTTTTTTTAACTGTTCTATAGTTTGCAATAAAAAATAATCAGTTTAATTTCTCAGGAGACTTCCTAACTTCCCTACAGCCAGGGAAATTTTCTTCCACAATGGTTGTTTCTGTCTGCAAGGAGATGTGAGTAGTTATTTTTCAGGGTAAGAGATAATAGACTGTTCTGTCAGTAGGTCCCTTTTCTCTTGTATAAACCCGAAAAATGAGCATTGTTGCGCGGGAATAACTACGCTCTTTTCAGAATTTATATAAAACCTAAATCTTGTAATGTTTGTGTAATTTTATTTATACTTTTAAGCTCTATTTTGAATTACCAATAACTAGCCAATCGACTAAGTAGAGTAAAGTTTTTATACCCTTTAATTTTACATATCTTATAACTGGTTTCAGTTTTGTGAAAAGATATGGAGCTGTACATAAACCAAATGAAACACAATTAAATTAGTATAATACGTTGCAAAAAACGAATCTTAACAACTTTTTTGACTACTGTGCATAGGGATAAGGAAATATGCATCTTTAAGATCAGTTTTCCCCAAGAATGCGTATTTTGAAATTAAATTTTTTGCCGTCCTATGTAGTCTTCTATTTTGCTAACCGGAGTGGTGTCCTATTGAAAGGCATTTTATAATCCTGTACCCACTCTATTATTGAACTGTTTACCTTTAATTTCTGCCAATTTTGAACATATAATTCTAGTTCAGACGGTTGGCTAATTACATTGAAAGGGAGGGCTAATGCACTAATCCCACGGACCATAGTTGTTTCTGTAATTGATACAGTAGTTGTCTTGGCATGATTTAGTACTCTCTTTGAGATTTAATTTTGATGGTCTGAGGACATTACAGTTGGCAGCTGGTGGAGGATACTTCTCTATCATACTGTTTGTTTCTTTTTTTTTCTTTTACTCATTTTAATAAGTGATTATACCATCTAAAAAATATCTATCTGAGTATGTAGTTCTGGCCTCGCAGGTATGATTTCCTCGGTTTTTTTTTTTTTTTTTTT
>MU181974.1:0-18069 GCA_016904865.1 Pissodes strobi
TTAGGGAACCATCCAGCATTTTGTAACTTTAAACTCTCGTTGGTATTGAATGAAAGGTAACCCTTCAGAGTTGAAGCTAATCCAACGTTCCTTACAGAATCTATAGTAACTCCATTTAGTTCATATCGAATTTCTCTAAATAGAAAAGCAATACCATTATTGATAAATCGCAATCTCTTTGTGTAGTTTCCCTCATTATTTAATAGAGTTCCTTCGATATAAAGAAGACTCTGTGAAGGAAATGTGTATGCGTTAAGTCTTGAATAGGAATTCTTATTTCATCATTATAATCGAAATTCGAAGAAACGAAAGGTTGGTATATATGTAATTCGGAACTAATAATGGAATTGTCAACGTATAGCTTTTCGTTTACATTTAAAATATCCATTATTTTAAAACTCTAAAACCTAGAGATTGAAGGAATTCACGATTTTCTCGTGTTAACTTGTCAACGTTTTTTTTAAACTGTTTTTGTTTTTCAAGTTCTTCTTTCTATAACTTTTCAGTTCATTCATTTCGATAGGTCTAGTAGTTCTGTTATTTCTAATAACCATATTGATTGGTTTTCAAATGCAATCTTACTGTTATGGCTTCGTTTCGAAAATTGATAAGATCTCCGTCTTGATCAATAGTTTTTACAGTAATGTTCTTTATTGTTCTAACACTGACAGGGAAATATAATACAGGTAGAGGAGATTCCACTATTTTATACCCAGGAGCTACAGCTGGATAAAATTGATGAATTATGTGAACTGGCTTACCATTACTGTATGATCCAAAACAAATATTACAATCGATGCAAATTGCGTTTACTTTGCTAATATTTACAACCTCATCCGACTCACTAAATACCTGCGGATCAATAAATCTTTTTTTAAATCCTAATAGTTTACCTACTGAATTATCTTTGGTAAAGTCAATTTTTTTAGTGCAGAATATGTGACATTTTAAGGTATTAGTGTTAGGCTTTAGGGAAAACCCTACCATTTCATTCTCAAACTTATCTTTAATTGCATTTTTTATGTATTTTTCTATGTCTTTTATATCATAAGTTCCTTCCGGTATGGTTACTACTTCATTTTCTATGTATATTTTATTATTACCCTCTTCTACATTAGGTATGCTCATAAATGTTTCAAAATCTGCTAAGCCCAAATAATATTGTTTTCCATCATCTAAGTATATTGGAGGGTTAAAATCTGCTGACAATACAGATGTATTCCCCGTAATTGCAATAGTTGTAGACATTGTAATAACAGTTTGCTACTGATTGTTTCTTGCCAAATACTTCTTATATATTATTATATAGAAATTTGAGAGACAATTGTCCACAATTGTATGAATTGAATTTTTGTTTAGTATCATAAGTGTAGTATATATTTGTGATTCCGTTTGAATTAAAATACTTAACGAGTTCAACAGGTGGTCTTAGGTTGCCATAGCTATCAAAATATATTACTTTGCCTTAATTTTTTATGTAAGCTGTCCAATGGGAACCATCGCTTTTTTTAGAATCTAAATTGACAATACCACATTCTATCTTTTTAATTTTCTTTGGAAGATTATCACGCATATAAACACCTCTAAAAATTGGAATTTCTAATATTTTTACATATCTCAATAAATCAATATTCGTTAAAGCCTTATGAGGAAATTTTATTTGGATTTTTTTTTAAATATTTTCTTGTTTATATATCCTCCCTTATATGGTTTAGTAATTAAGCCTTTTCCTTTTTTAACACCCTTGCCTTGTTTAAACGGTTTTAATCCTTTTCCTTGATATTCCATAGCTTTATTATGTCTTTGTAATTCCTCTAACTGCTCTTTAGATGCTTTAGCATCATTCACAGCTTTAGCTATTCCTGCGGCTCCTCCTCCCAAAGCGCCAAGAGCACCTAAGATGGGTAATAACAGAGGTAAAAAACCTTTTTTTAGGTGGTTTTATAATTCGCTTTTTTCTTAACTTAAGTTGTCCCCCTGTTTTTCCTTTCAGACCCATTCCGAGCTTTTTTTTACCCTTCATGATACCTGCAACCGACAATGCTGCATTTTTTTCACCAATGGATGAATCCTTAGACTTAACTCTTCGCCAAGCTTTTTCCGCTAATATCTTATCTGCTTCGTGTCTGCTTGGAAGATCAGTGAATTGAGAGTATGCTATGTCGTGATCTCTACATGCAGCATCTAATGGATTTATCCCAATGTCACCTCTATTTAATCTCTTTTCTAAATAAGTCCTGGTCCACAAAACTGATTACCAGGAATATGTAGTTCTACAGGGAGCTTATTAATAAGTGTGTTTACTAAACCAAAACCATTCCTGTTACGCTTCTTGATCGTTTTAAACGTGTGAGGTTTATGTTGAGTCATTTTATAGTTTTTCGAAACTAATGAAATAGTGTTGAATGCTCAACTATAAATACTCTTTCTTCATCTTGAAAGTTTTTAGTAGTTAAATAGGATGAGGATTGAAAAGCAATCGTTTTCTCTACCTGTTGGAAACCATGATGATAAAAATTTGGTCAAAACGTTTAAAAACATGGTGATTTGTTTGGCGGAAGTTCAAAAAGGTGTCTTATAGTTGGATGTAGTGCAAGTGGAAAAACGAATGCAGTTCTCACATTAATTGTACATCCCAATGGAATTAGATTTAAAAATATTTATTTGTATTCTAAATCATGGCATCAACCCAAGTATGAATATTTAAGGAACCTATTGCAACCCATAAAAGAGATTAGGTACTTTGAATATGAGACCGATGAAAATATTATCTCCCCACACGATATTAAACCAAATTCTCTTATAATATTTGATGATATTCCATGTCAAAACCAGAGCGTTATAAGGGATTATTTTATCTTTGGTAGACATCAAAATACAGATTGTTTTTTCATTTTTCAAGGATATTCATCAATTTTGAGAGACT
This sequence comes from Pissodes strobi, assembly GCA_016904865.1. Lineage (NCBI taxonomy): Eukaryota > Metazoa > Arthropoda > Insecta > Coleoptera > Curculionidae > Pissodes > Pissodes strobi. The sequence goes on from MU181974.1 coordinate 2,927, forward strand.
CATACGAGAAAATACCAACCTCCTAATTTTGTTTAAACAAGATTACATGAGTTTAAAACATATATATAATGATCATTGTATTATGGATATGACATTTGAACAATTTAGAGACCTATGTGCACACTGTTGGAAGGAGCCATATGGTTTTGTTGTAATAGATAAGGATTGTGAATTAAATGCGGGCAGGATAGAAAGAAATTCGATTCATTTATTTACTTATAAAAATGCCGACTTTACAAATTTATCATAGTTGCTCCTAACTATCTAAGATGAATAAACGTTGGGCAAGAGACCTAATTAAGTCAAGAAAGGCTGTTAGAGAAAAATACCGCAATCTAAAATTGGCAGCATCGTCACCACAATCTCAACTAGAGCAAACTTATGAACCATTAACACAGCCACTTCAACAACTTATTTCTACAATTGAAAAACGTGAACCGAAAAAGGAACCCCTTGAACTGAAAGAGGAATTCTTAACACCGAAACTAATTTATCAGACATCAACACCAACAAAGACTGTAAGAAAAACCGGAAAAACTCCTATTTTGCCCTCGGAAACACCATCATTTTTTGATACTAGTATTGCTTCTGTCAGTCATCTTCCATCTATACGAGAAACAAGTATTGTAGCAGAAACTACGCCTCCATCAATTAGGGAAAGTACCTCATCTACTCTTGAGGAGTCAAAATTATCTGATATTTTAGAACATACTAGACAAACGATTCAAACATACGTAGACACTCCAGCATATCAGGATTGGTTAGCGGATTTCCATCAATTACCCAGATCTTATATTGATGAAGGTGTTAAAGATACGGAACATAAGTTTGATCATAATTATGGAATAGTGCATGACTATGAGACAAATAAATTTCTCTTAGGACTAACAGGGAAACCTATTGAGATTATTGATAAAGACATAAAAGTGGAAAATATACGCTATACTGGTACACCTGGTTTATATGAACTGCTTTTCAAAAAAGAACCTGTTGGTTATAAAAAGGAAGATTTAGATAATTATATGGATATCCTAAAAAGAACTAATGCGTATCGTAGAAATCATGATCCTAATAAGCAAGTGCAAGGAAACGGAACAAACAAATATGTAACAATAATAGGTCCTTACTTAGCATTGAAAGGAATAACGAAGTCTACAATAAAGACTCCAGCGCGAAAATTAGTACAAGCTTTTAATAGAGTTAAAGCTCCTTATAGACAAGTCAGACAAGGAAAAGGTATTACTTTGAAGCCGAACAATGTGAATACTGATTACGTATATTGGGATAATATCAATGAACTTGTCGACAGACTTCGTTTGTTGATGGCATCTGTAGCTGCAGGACATACCGGTCACAATAATGAAATAATTTCAATTATAGAAGAGTTGAAAGAAGCAAAAGCTATAGTATAAATAACACAAGTGATGTAGAAATAACATCAGTATTGTCACGACTTGTATTTTTTATCGGTGACGACACGCCTTACTTAGCGTGTAGGAGAGCAACTCAGATTTAGGAACGCACTACGTCAAGTTGAGAAGAGATAATAAAGGAGACACATCGATAAAAACAATAACAAGTTTATTTACAAACAAACTTAACAACGGTTAGATTGTATACTAATAAAGGCGTGTTTAAGATTATAGATGAATTAGGAGTTTACACTATACCCAATTAATATGAAATGCATGTCTTCTCGAGGGAGGCTTAGTTCAAAGTTTGTCTAGCAAGCGACGTTACTATTTTATTAATAAAGTTTATGTGAGTGGGTTGTCTTTTATTTAGGTGTTTGTTCTGATATTTATAAGGTAAGTATTTTAAGTTTATCACGAATTGCTAAGGCACTTTCACTACTTTTTAAAACTCCCCAAAAACTATCCCTTTACTAGAAGTTCTGATGCTTCATAAATTCGACTCTCTCTATACTTTTTAGTAGCCCCCGAATGCCGTATACCTATGCATACGTTCACCCAGGTTAGGTAAGGACCTGACAACCTTATACCTGTGTATAAGTGTTCTCAGTTATGGGGGGTTGTGGGATAGAACAGCTAGAAGTGTACGCACCTGTGTGCTGTACGGCAACTAGACTGAGCGGTTTGAGAGACCCGAAAGTCTGATTTACTCGGCGTTTGCCGGCGTATTTATATGTTACAAAATGCTGATGATTGCATCATTAAGGATTAAAGTCGCTCCCGTCGACCGCTCAAATTGTTTATAATTAACAGTGAATGTTTATATAACATTTTTCAAGTTCAAGTTCAAACTTGCGACAGGGTGATATTTAATTAATTATTTTAATTAGTTCACACAATAAGTAAATTAATCATGGCTGTTAACAAATTTGGAACACATATCTTAAATGAATCCAAAAATGAGCTGAAATATTTTTGTATATTACCAATTATTGCCCAGAATGAACAAGAAACAATTAAATTACCGGATGGTACTATAAGACGTTGTTATACTATTAATGGTGAAAGCACTGCTTTATTATTTCCATTGGTAGAGGCGGAAGTAAACAGTGTACATTGTCATTCTAGTATTGAATTCCTGATAAATAACAAGACGCTTAGTACTCAACAAATAGTCGGCCAGAAACTCATAAACGGTGACAAAATATCACTTTTAAGAACCAATATTGGACCCTTTAAGGTATCATTAACGCTATATGTAGGATTGATTTTAAAGTGTAACATTGAAAATGAGTAAGCAAGAAGTTGTAAATGAGCTACATAAACCAGCAAGGAGAACATTTAAAAGAAGACGAGTAATTGTAAAAGGGCTTTATGATCTTTTTCAAGCAGATTTAGTTGAAATGCAACCATATGCGAAATTTAATAAGAGTTACAGATATATTTTGGTTGTAATAAATGTATTTTCAAAATATGTGTGGGCCGAACCAGTAAAATCAAAAACTGGTAAAGATGTTACAACAGCTATGAAAAAAATTTTAATCAGTGTGAAAATTCCCCCAAAAAATTTACAAAGAGATAGAGGGTCTGAGTTCTTCAACGAAAGTTTCCAGAATCTAATGGAACAATTTGAAATTAACCATTACAGCACATTTTCCAATTTGAAAGCTAGTATAGTAGAAAGAGTAAATAGGACATTAAAAAATAGAATGTGGAAAATGTTTAGTATGCAAGGAAATTATAAATGGTTAGATAGGTTGCAAGAAATAGTTGCAGATTACAACAACACAACACACTCTGTAACTGGGTTTAAACCTGTGAAAGTAACCAAGAAAAATTAGAAAGAACTGCTCTCAAAGGTCTTCCGACACATAAAAGTTGTGGATCCGCAACCATCAAAATTCAAAGTTGGTGATTCTGTAAGGATAAGCAAATATCGTGAAGTATTTTCTAAGGGATATACACCCAACTGGACGAATGAAATATTTATTATTAAAAGAGTAAATATGACTAATCCAAAGACATACATTTTGAAAGATCATAGAAATGATGAAATTCAAGGTGCATTCTACCAAGAAGAATTACAAAAAGTTAAACATCCAGACCTGTATTTAGTTGAAAAGATTCTAAGACGAAAAGGAAACAAGGTGTACGTCAAATGGCTTGGAATGGATAAGTCTCATAATTCTTGGATATTAAAATCTGAAATATTGTAAAATATATTTTTTAAATAAAACACTTTTATTAATAAGAAACTTTTTTTTATTTTACATTTCACACTCTATAATACAAATATGCGTTATACAATATATAAATTAACATGCATATACTCATTAATAATGACATAGCTATTAATATTATAAGTCCTACATTAGGTTTACATTCATATGGTTTTGCAAAGAAGTAATTCCACTCTTTGGGTTCTACATATTCTCCATCAATAAAATACATTCTCAGCTTATATTGAATAGAAGTAGAATTTTGCATTAAACTATCATCAATTTTGTATACGTATAATCCATTGCTTAACGTCACTCTACTCCAAGCTGAGGGCCAAGTGTCATTGATTACGTTGTTAACCGAAAGACAGATGAAGGTTTCACGAATGTTAGGATCAACTTGTATGAACAAAGTATTATTTAAAAATGCAGAGAGAAATAGTACAGCTGCTGGTGGCAAAGTCATTTTTAATATAATTATATATTTTCATAATTCATTCAATTTATACTCATCTGCAACTAAACTTTTCAGAATTTTATTTACATCATTTACTTCTTCATCATTAGTCTTGGAACTATCTTCTAAAATATTTATATGTTTATGCCCCCAAGCCAAGGTCCTGAAAGATCCTGGAATAATATAACGTTTATCATCTTTATCTGACAAAGCGACTTTATTTTTTAATTGTGTGTGCATATCATGCAGGATTGAACGAAATATATTCATTTTTCGAAATTTAATTTCGAAATTTTCAACAACATCTTTATAATCTTGTTTAGTAATTGAATTTTGAATAACATATTTTTTAACACTTCTTGCCTTCTTTTCCGATTTATCTTCTAAATTGACACAGTAAGCTTTTGCTCCTGTTCCATAAAAGCTTTCAATTGGCTTTCCCGCAAACTCATCTTTCATACGTCCTAATACAGATTTATTTTTAGTGATGTTATATATATTATCCTCATTATAATTAGAAGTGTCAAATCTCTCTGAATTTTCCTGAATGTCTTTATAGAAATTGTCTGTTTTTACATGCAACATCAAACTGTCTGTATCAGTATACAATAAAGTTGCATTGTCCCCATATTTATTTTTAATGTAATCATAATGAAAATTATATATTACAGTTTTTGATAATTCCAAGACTGTAAAACCAACATAAACGGGTTTGTTATAGGTTACTTTTACTCTCTCCATTTGAATTGCAACCAGATTTTCAGTAAAAACCAATGAATTTTTGAAATTTGGTTTAGCAATTAGTGTTTCAGCTCCTTGCTTATTAGCAATATTGTCCCAATGCGTTATTAATCTTATATCGACTCGTTTATCAATATTTTCCAGCGATTTACCATATATAGCGTTATTAAGTAGTTTATAAAACTCCTTTTCCATTTTATTTTTAGACCTGTTTCGCATTTCAGTATTCAAATCGATATATGGTTTTAAAAATGCGGCCTGTTTAAATTTAATAGCTCTATGAATTTTCGTTAATTTTAATCCATTTTGCAAGGCTTGTTTAAGGTTTCGATAATGAATAATGTATTTTTCTTTATTATTTAAATTACAAATCAATTTTTTATGTTTGGAATTAGGTGGACAAATATATTCCGCCAAAAAAGGTAGTTCATTATGTTTTTCATGTAAATTTGAAGGATATTTCATATCTACCTCGAATACGTAACCGTACTCAGCATCGTCTGGTATTGATAATAAATCTAAAGACTCTATTTCTGTTTCTGTCATCCAACTAAATTCACTTATAGGTAAAAATTGACTCATACTGTGTCCATACAGGTTAGTGGCATCTAAGTACATTATATATGAAGTAGGTTTCGCGTAATCAAAATTTGGAAGAAACGAGTTATTGGCTTCAGCTTTTCGAACACTGCAATGACATATACCACCTCTAACATTATTTTTAAAGAAATGTAACATATCGATATCAGTTATCAATTCTAATTGTACACTAGTATATTTTAACATGGCATCCCAACTTAAACCTGGGGAAGTATAATATTGCGCAGGATCTAATTTGTAAATGTTAAGAGATACATTTCGAAATGCTTCAAAGAAATCGGTTAATATGAGAATGTCAGATAATAAATACATTTTAGTGTAATCCATCAAATTTTGACAATTAAATAAGTTCCAAATTTTTATTGCTCGTTGATAATCTGAAGGATCTAACGGTTCATCTTTTAATTTATCGTAAAAGTGTTAAATACTCGGTAATTGATTTTCATATAACTTATCCATAGAATCTACGTAAGAATATGGATACACTCCTTTTTTCCTAATTTCGTTTGATTTAATTGGATCTTGAAAACATTTATTAATTTCTATACATTGATTAGGTTCTAAATTCTCTCCAAGTTTTTCTAATGAAGTACCAGCAAAGCGAAAAGAGTCTAAAAATCTGATTTTGATAAAAATATTTTTTATTTTTTTATCCGGCTATCCTTTTTTATCAACCAAAATTGATTTTGAAAATGAAATGTATTTTTCTTTAGTTTGTGCTAAAACATCTATGCTATCTTCTTCACAACAAAGTTGTTTAATAAACAGGTGGTAATCGTAACCGGTTAGATTATGGAAGAATATAGGAATAAAATTCGGAATTTGAAAGTTTAAGTTACATATACTATGCGCTGCACCTCGGAATTTCCCTGTTAAATGATCATGATCCCTTACTTTTTCATCTCCAGGTTTAAATTGTTCGTTACAAATATGACAACTAGTAGAATTCTTGAAATCTAATTTTTCCTCATTAGTTAAAGGAAGCATTGGAATCACATGTTTCAAATCATTATTATAAATTCGATGAACATGGCCTTCAATTCGTTTACAAAATTCATCAGCTGCATCAAGACCAAAATAGTGATCTACTACTGATAAAAAATCATCATATGAACATTTAATGAAATAAGCAAAAGCATATGGTACATGTTTGAAAGTATTTCTGGTATAAGAATCCATATCATTTATTGGTTCTTCATATTGTAAGGGTTTTAGGAAACGATCAAAATCGACATATATTACGAACGGAACCTTTAACTGTCTTTGGAAATTTTCAAATTGAAGAATATTTTCTGGAACATTTTGCCCATATTTATTAACTTTTATTTTATTGCTTGGAATTTTTGTAAACAAATGATTACAATCATTCAATTGGTGAATGTCTAATTTTTCCTTAGAAGTAAAATAAATCAAACAACCATCACAGAAATGTTTTTTACGATTCTTGCTATTAATTTGAGATGATATTAATCTAGACATATCCTTAATCTAACAGTAATGATTGTTCTTACCATCACTAACTAGAAGCAAGTTCACATGTGTTGGAAGTTTTCTAGTAGTATAATGCAGCGGACCCAATACTTCATATTTTAATTTATTATCTTCATAAACACTTTCTAATCCGTAAACATTCACTGATATTTGATTTAGCACTTCAAACTTTTCTATATCCTTTAATTTCACTGGGAAGTCTACTCCTTCAAAATTTAGATGTTCGAAGAAATTGGAATATGAATTTGTTCTATCCGCATTTTTGTTGGCAGGAAACAAAGCACTTATAACACTCCATCCAAAACAGTACTGATCCTGATTTTTAACGTTGATTATGGCTCTCTTATTTATAATCTCTTTTGGTAAAGGAATATATGAGGATGCACGCATTGGATTATATTTATTCACATTGACTTCTAATCGTAATATTTTCTCCAAAGCCCATCCTGAACCATTTTCTGCAAATGTTGACACTTTTTCCTTGATTATAGTTAAAAAATCATCATATATATTACTAAGATCTGTTGTTGTTGTAATAATCCTATTCTTAGTATTAAATTATTTGGTTTCCATGGTTTCCTTAGATTGTAATAGGAATTGTCCAAATAATTCCACATTAATCTTAACGGATCCATATTTTATTACTTGTTCAGATATTAGGTGAATAAACTTTTGCTTAATTTCAGTAAAAAATTCATCAATGTCTACAAACTTTTTCGATGGAAGCAACATGTACGATATAATCCTGTTTTAAAAGCCGATGTTAGAATTTTCACATTTTCACTGTTTTTCCTCATTATTTCACTTTTATGTGTGTTTGATCTTAAATGGGCACTAAGTTTCTTTTTGATGTACCACGTGTCACAGTCTTTACATCGCGAAAGGGTAAGTTTGGGTATCGGAGGATGTACTACACTATCATCTAGTTTAGGTTTCTTTGCTGATTGATTACTTAGTTGAACATCTGCTTTTCTCTTTTTTGCTTCTTTATGAACAGGCAACTGCACATCAGAACAGGATGGACGAAAAGGACATGATTTTCTTTTATGTCTATATAAATTTGGTCTATGGGTAAAGGACTTATTACAATCACTGCAATGAAACATCTTTAGTAGTTACTCTGACCGCAGACAGCTTAATACTAATCGTTCAGATCGTGTGACCGTTTTTATTCATTCGAAAGTAGATGGGGATAAGAGTGGGAAGTAGGCGGGGCTAAATTAGTAGGGGTGGAGTTAATTGGTTTGGTGGGGGGATATTTGGTTTGAAAATAGGTAGGGGGACTTGTAATGTGATGTTAAGTGGGGGGACTAGCGGTATGAAGTTAGGTAGGGGGATAATGATATAGTATCCCTAAATAGTATCCCTAATTTGAGCCAGAACCAGCGGTACACACCTACTTGGATGAACAGTGTTTTATTTCTGTAGAGGTATGTTTCGACGATATAGATAGCTGGATGATGAAGGGTTTGTTGTAAAAGTAGCACAGGATGCTATTGACTTACCACTGAATTATCCATCTGTGATAATTCTTGATGAGGACACTGACCTCTTGGTCCTACTCACAGTGTTAGCATTTTCCACCTCGAAAGTTTTACTAAAAAAGCCTGGGAAGGGTTCAAAGAAAACACTTTATTCTTTCCCACTCACTTCTAGTACCCGGATATTCAAAAACCAAAGATCCTTCTCCTACCTGTTACCCATACTCACCATGGCCAGCACCTCCAGAAATACTCAACAGCGTGTTCTACAAGTTCTCTACGGGATGCCGAGGTCCCTGCAGTTGCCGGCAAGCGGGAATGAAATGTTCGGCAATCCGGGCAATCTGCTTTGAATGCACGGAACAATCATGCTCCAACACGCCTGATGATGATGACATCTCACCTGTCGTCCTTAACGAAGATGACGTAGAGTTGTTGACTAAGGATCTGGATCAGTCAGGTATATATAAAAATTACTATACCCTTAAAATTTCCCTTCGTGTAATGCCCATCACTCAGTAATGCCCAATCCATATAATATTGAGTATATTACTCCTACTAATGATTTTTATTTTTTCTATACGTAGAAGACGAAACCGCGATCCCTGACAAAGTGCCAAACAATCACGAGCCAGTTTCCATGGAGAGTCGTGGACCAAACGTGGGTGACTATTTGGGCCCTTGACTTCAAAGCGCGTGTGTAAGAGTATATTATTATTCGTTTTTTTGTATGGGGATCTCGAAAGCCGTAAGAGATACAAGGTCGGTTAAATTGGGGCAAAGTTGCGCAATTTGGGGGTGATAGACAGGTCGGCGAGAAATTTAGAAAATTCCGTCTACTTCCGGAGGTATCCGTAAAAAACTGAAAATCATCTATTTCATTTTTATTTTTTCTTGTCTTTGTTTGAAGAGATAAAGTAAAATGAATGTCACATTATTTTTGCCACTTTTTCTCCTCTACAAGCTGGCGGTATCAAATTTTAAATCTGACGTTTCGCTTTCGGGCCCCCTTCAACAACTTAATTTTTTTAACACGGACCTGTATTTTTTATCTGATTTTCAAAAAAGCCTTTCGTCTCCCAAAACCAACGTTGTATCACACTTGTCCGATAGTGGTAACAAATATTGTCATAAGTGAAATCGGGTCAAGAAAAGATCGCCCTATCTCTGTCTAACACATTATCTCTTATGGAAAAATTTAGATTTGTAAATTTATTGATAAGTGCGATACATCGTTGGTTTTAGGAGACCAAAGGGTTTTTAAAAAGTAGATAAAAATTCCAGGTCCGTATTTAAAAAATTAGTTGATGAAGGGGGCCCAAAAGCGAAACGTCGGATTTAAAATTTGATACCGCCAGCTTGTAGAGAAGAAAAAGTGGCAATAATAATGTGACATTTATTCTAGTTTATCTCGTTAATCAAAGGCAGGGAAAAATAAAAATAAAATAGATTATTTTCGTTTTTTTACGGATATCTCCAGAAGTAGACGGAATTTTCTAAATTTCTCGACGGCATGTCAATCACCCTTAAATTGCGCAACTTTGCCCCAATTTAACTGACCTCGTATCTCTTACGGCTTTCGAGATACCCATACAAAGAAACGAATTTGTAGCACCATGTACATTAATTTAATTCAGAATACCACTTCTTCAGTTATGTAGAGTTGGAACTTGGAACGCGAGGATACCTTTCTTGGGCACTGAACAGCAAATGGCAAGATACGGAAAATTTTAATTATCTCGGTATGTACTTGACCAAATTTAAAATTGAAGATACACGTTGAACACACAATTTGATGCTCTGTAATTGTCATTTTATACGTTTTTCGACTTAGAATGGTCGTTTCCGTGTGACGGACGATTGAAAGTCACTATAGTGCGTATTCAGCAAAGTTGGTAAAAATCTCTGTTGTCGACCGTCGATTTCAGCCATACTACTGGACTGAATTGAATGAATGCAGAATTTGATGCTTTCTAATATTTGTAAGAATGAAATATTGGCTAGATCGCACCGTTTTGGAGCTATAGGCGAAAAGCTGAAAAAAGTCCGAAGTTTTCCCGTTTTTTCGGACTTCCTGACTCGAGCAGCGGTCAAGGGACCGTGCAAATCTAACATACATCTCTTTAACGTCAAATGAACGGATTAAAGCAATAATTAGCTTTCCAACACTTATTTCCAAATGACCCTCTTAATAGACCCTAATTTGACTGGCCTACCGTCCAGTTCTGATCAAAAAGCTTTAGACAGGATCGGACTTACGCGACTTTTTCTAAAATGCTGAATTTAATGTCGTTGCAAAAGAAAACTGTTTGACTCAAATTTGAGCTAATACGTCTCTTTGATAGCTAAACTACCGGAAATACACATGCTAAAGCGAAACAGTAAAAAAATAGGAATCGAGAAATGTAATTTTTTTCCTGTGGGGCAAATTAAAGTTTCACTCTTTTTATATCTATATAATTAATTATTTAATTGGCTTGTTTTAAATGTGACAATGAATCGAGTAGCAATGTCCAGTGGCGTAGCTAGAAAAGTAGGCGCCGGGGGCAAGCCTATCCGCTGGCGCCTAAAACAAACCTATATTTTGTGTATATACGCAAATTAATCCAAAAATAATACATCGTATATTTTTCAAATGAAACTTCTTAACGGGCGCCGGGAGTAAAATTTGAAGGTCGCGATCCCGACACATGGCGGGCGAGCTTGCAGGGAACGGAAAACGGTCACGGACGTTTATTGTGATATCTTTGTTAGTTTACAAGATAAAAATACGGGATTTGCTCTATTATCTTGTCAAGACATAAGCGAAACTTTTATGAAGAATAGTTTTTTTTCATTTAGGCCTTCCCTTTTTGTTAATTGAGTGATACCTATATTTAAAAAAACTACTTTTTAACCAAATCCGTTAAGATATGTATAAGGCTAGGGCGTTTAATTATTGTGATATCTTTGTTAGTTTACAAGATAAAAATATGAGGTTTGCTCTATTACCTTGCCAAGACATAAGCGAAACTTTTATGAAGAATAGCTTTTTTCATTTAGGCCTTCCCTTTTTGTTAACTGAGTGATATATTTAAAAAAAAAAACAACTTTTTCACCAAATTTGAGGCTAGGGCGTTTAAGAAGCTTCACTTACATAGTGCACACGCTTTTTTTTATTTACAGGAATATGAATATAAAATATATAAACGGCAACCAACCAACAGGTACATACATATCTAAATATAAACGTAAACTAAAAATCTGTAACCTTAATCAATTAATTAAACGTTGGAGTCTTTCTTCGGTTTTAAATCGACGTAAATTGATCAATTATTTGATCAAAATTAATTTTTTGGACAAATTCATTTTCTATGCTTAGTATTGCTAGGCTATTAAGACTTATCTGGCTAATGGTACTGCCTAAATACGAAACTAAAAAAAAACACATACTTTTTCACGACCGAAATTTTCGGAATTTTTGTCGCATGCCGCCTTACGCAGCGTTTTTACAAATTTGCATGTACCAAATGCCGCCGCGCCGGGATATATATTTTTATTCCACGTAGAATAAATAATAAATACCTGATACAAAATGTATTGGTTGGGTAAAAAATTTAATACATATTTTGTTCTTTGATTGTATTATAATTTAATTAATTTAAAAACTCAGTTAAGCTCATGAGCATTGTTAGCATTAGCATATTTATAAATTCGGAGTGGCGCCTAATTTCTCTTGGCGCTGTGGGGCCTTGCCCCCCCTGGCCCACCCGGTAGCTACGCCACTGGCAATATCTCAATTTACGAAAGCGTAGAGCTGTGCCAAGATTGAAAAATATTGTCGCAAAAATTTACACTTTTTCTGTCAATTCACACTTTTTCTGTCAAATTACACTTTTTCTGCCGATTTACACTTTTTCTCTCAATTTGCACCTTTTCTGACAATTTACACTTTTTCTCTCAATTTACACTTTTTCAGTCAATTTACGCTTTTTCTACCGAATTCTACCATTCGCGTCTAGGCACACCAATTTAGAGGCTTCACGCATGCGTACGTGCTAACTCATATATTTTTTAAAGTCGTTTTATTCTTGACTTTGGGAATGCCTTGGGCTAATTTGGGTTAATCTTGGTGGGTTGCGCCACCGGAGCGAGCGAAGCGAATGGAGGACCATGTTTGAATTGATATATTAGAACGATAACACTGCGCTGCGCGCTACTGCCAAATGCGCTGGCACTTTTCACTTTTTGGACCGTTCTATTATATCACATCAAGCATGGCCCTCCGTTCGCTTCGCTCGCTGCGGGGGCACAACCCAACAAGACTAACCCAATCTAGCCCAAGGCATGCCCAAAATCAAGAATAAAACAACTTATATAGTTATTTGTGTATTTAGAGCGCAAAGTAACGGATTGCCGCTTGAGAAAGAATGTAATCTTTCGAAAACGGCAATCTTACTTTGTGCTCGAAAAACACACAGAACTTTTTCTACAGCCGCATTTTAAAAAATTAAATTCACATTTTTCTCTATACTTATTCCGAAATTTGCAAATGACTGTCAGTTTTGACATTTATGTTCGGGCTTCGGGCATATTTAGAACAGGAGTGCCAGCAACAAACTGTAACAAACGCACGACTGTGATTTATTTTTCTTCGGTTTCCATGACCATTCATAGCACACTAGACGGAAAAAGTGAGAATTTCCTTTTCCATGTTCGCGCTAGAGCGCAAAATAAGGATCCACGGCATTCGTCGATTTTGCGATTATATATTATATAATAAAAAAATATGAATTAGCACGTACGCATGCGTGAAGCGTCAAAATTGGTCTGCCTATGCGCGAATGGTAGAATTCGGTAGAAAAAGCGTAAATTGACAGAAAAAGTGTAAATTGACAGAAAAATGTAAATTGACAGAAAAGGTGTAAATTATCCTGAAAATATCTTACAATGTTTGCATGACAGCTCTACGCTTTCGTACAATTGACAAATAATCAAAATTTATGACATTCAAAGTATTGTTGTCATATTAGGCACTTACAAGTAAGGTGTCATTATGGTTTTATTAACTCGTGAACGTAAGATTTTAATTAAATCTTTAAGGGAGTCCTTCAATTATGGTGCTATAAAACTAGTAGGTACGTATGTTTCCGCAAAAAAATGGCGAGTAAGTACTTTTTCAAAATTTCTCGCGCGGGAATCCAATGGCTCAATCGAAATGAAGCAAGGACGTGGAAGAAAAAGGACAGAAAGAACAGAAGAAAATATTGATAGAGTAAGAGGTATTATTGGTCAGGTCAGACAACTGGTCAAGAAGGGTATGTAAAATATCAGGAATCAGAAGAACGTCAACAAGAAGAATTAAAAAAAAAGATCTGGGCTTAAAAATTTATAAAAAAATTTGTTGTCAAAAATTAACACTCGATGTTAAACAGAAAAGGCTGGAATGGTGTCAACAACTGCTTCGTAGATTCAGGGCTCGAGAACAAATCAGGAAAATAATATGGTTCAGCGATGAAATGGTGCTTTCTCTGAGACAACCTAAAATTACACACAACAATAGGGTTTATACTACTGCAGAAAAAAAAAGAAATATTCCCTTGGCAACCCTTTTGATTCCTCGCTAACATTTCGCCTCTGCTACTATGGTCTCCGCTGCCGTATGAGCTGTAGGAAAGACTTCAATAATTATTTTTGTGAACAACCATATAAACTCTGAGATTTATTAAAGGAATATCCTATCGAATATGCTGCCAGCTATTGAAGAACTTTGTGATCTCTACACATTCCAGCAGGATGGAGCGCCTTCGCATATATCGCGGGAAACAGTAAGGTTTCTGCAAGAACAATGCCCCGATTATATTAAACCGAACAATTGGCTCGAAACAGTCCATATCTCAATCCGGTTGACTATTGTGTATACGGACTGTTTAGAAAACACACCACATAACATTTTTTTCAGCTTTCCTGTTTATAGCGTTTAGTTGGGCGATAGAAGATTCTAAATTTTACTTCCTGCATATGCAGGTGATTTTTTAAAGGATTCTAAGTTATGCTTTCTCAAAGAGAAATTGTCCTAAGCATCTCTCATAATTTTGAAAATCTTTTTTTGAAAGGTATTTTAATTTATTGATTGAATATAGATGAGAATTTCTTAATTTTAAGTTTTTCTAATAATGGTTCTGCTAAAATACTTGAAGCACTCCATTGTATTCTGTGATTGTTGTCAAATGCATGTTGATAAATATGTGATTTCTGGATTGGGTATTTTTAATATAGGTTTGGTGTTCCTTCATACGTTTTGATAATGGTCTATAGGTTTCACCTATATAAAATTTATTACATTACACATGGGATCTTATAGATTAGATTTATAGTATTTTCATTGAGTGGTTTTGTTTTTGTTACTTTAGATCTAAGAGTGTAAATAGTACGAATGGTAAATTTGTTACTCGTTTCCTTTTGTCTGATAAACCAGGCATATAAGGAATAAAAACGAGCGTAATAGGTCTATTTTGATTTTGTGTAATATTTGGTTATTCAAACTTATAAAATATTTGAATAAAATCAATAGGATAGTTATTATTAATCAAAACATTGCTTAAAAATTCTTTTTTTACGTTGAAATTTGAATTTTTACAAATTATTTTCATTCAATCGTTTGACTTTTTACGACCCCTTTTTAACGATTATTGGGTGATTTGATTTAAAGTTTAAATATCGGTTTGCGTGTGTAGGTTTTCTGTATATTTTTGTTTCGGAA
>MU181974.1:40781-53856 GCA_016904865.1 Pissodes strobi
TCATATACGTTCGGGATTATTGTTGAATAGTGAAGGAATAATGAAACGTTCAACCAGCAAATAACTATACTAGTAAATAAGGGCACACAGTCGTAACCAGCAGGACACAAGACATTTCATAACATAATTGCAGGAAATTGCATCCGATGAATTTAAACCTCTCCAAGTCGATGAATAGAATGCATTACTGCAATTTATCACCGGGAACACTCTCGGGCGGACAGTGTCAACACTGGAACAACGTGTCTCTTCAGTCGGGCTGATTGTGTTTGTCTTTCCAGCGCCTCTCAACTTCAAACGCAAACAACGGCGCGCCAAAGTTTCAGACTCTCTTGTTTGGCTATATCCAAGTATATTTTAATTCGAGGATAGGATTAGCATGCGGCGCATCATAACAGAATTATAGTCAACACCTAAACTATGGAAACTGAAGTCAATCAATATTGTTACGTAATTCCTTTCTTATTGTTGATCTCAGTATATATTTTAAAGAAGATTCAATTAGGGTAGTTCAATCCATGAAACTTAGAGACGATAAGAAAAGATGTAAATTGGCCACTCTTAATATTTCTTCCAGTTCCTGATCTTGTTAGCCTAGCCGCCATCTGAACTGCTTTGCCAGAGATATTATCGCGTGCCACTTGAATGTCACATTAAATAGTTTTTTATATACTAAATTATCTAATTTTAGTGTCTTATAATCCGCTATTTTTTAAAAGAATCAAATATAAAATAAAAAACATTAATGAAACACGCTATGGGACTCTTTTTTTTTTGGGGAGGTTCTTCTTATAAATAAGAAATCGAGGGTCAAAACGCAGAACCTCGTAAGTTACTATTTTGGCGAAACACGTTTTCTTATAAAAACTTATCTAGAATACATATCTCCATCTGCTAAAATCAGGGTAGAAATTAGTCAGTTTTCAATTTTGACGGCAAATTGCAGAAAACATGACCTATTTCAAAAGCATTACCTTGCTTGACAGCGGCATTGTGGGAGTGCTCCGTGTTATTAGCTGGTAAGTTCATTAAAATCCGTAATATTTTGCATTAATTTGGAATGGAATGTTTTAATGAATGTGATTATGTGTCTGTTTATTTTATTCTACAATAAATATATTTTTCCCTAAAGTTATTTCTAAAATTATCGATAGCGCAGAAATCGGTTCCGAAAATCAATTTGTAAGTAGTTTGAAGCCAGAACTTTTAAGGAGTTCCTTTGAGCAAGTTGCAACATCAAATAAGCCTCATACTTTAGCTCTCCGAGAAGCAAAAGTGAATTCAAGCACTACACATGTTCACTTGAAGATACCCGGATATGACTTTACTCCCGATTTCGACAAAACTCTGGATTAGCTGTCTCTATATAAGACGATTTATGTTGTCAACGAGAAGAAGCATACGAACCTAAGGACTTCAATGTCATGTGGTTCAAATTAAGCACGCGATTGTGCAATCAAATTCATGTGTTGCTTATATAGATCGCCTAGCGGACACCAATATAAACGGTTTTTCTCAGATCTTGGCAATCAAATTGATTCTGCAGATCAGCTATCCAACGGCAGAAATTGTCATAGTAGGAGACTTCAACGTACATAGCATCGACTGCTTGAAACACTCGAACAAAAATGACGATGAGGGACGAGAAGCCGAGACTTACTCAGCTTAACAACTAATGCTGACCTCAACACCGTAAATGTCCAATCTCCGTTGGGCTCATCAGACCACAATCTTATCTCCGAATCCTGTGAATTTGCTATCAAAGCACAGTAGCCACAGATACCACAAAAGGTTTGGCACTACAAACCTGCAAAGTGGCGTGATCTTCGCGAGTTTTATCCTTCTTCTCCTTGGAAAGATTTCTGCTTCAGGAATCAAAACACACCTGAATCTGCTCATGGGATAACACAAGTTATCCTAGCTGGTATGAAAGCTTTCATCCCCTCTTCTATGAAACGTATCTCAAACAGTAAACCATGATTTGGGAAAAGCTGCTCCAGATCAGTCAATGTTAAAAATGCCGCCTACCGCAAATGGCCTGATCAGTGTAAATTTATTTTCTCTACCTAGTTTGGTGAGTAGTTCATAGCAGTTCCATACTGCTTTCAATGAACAACGGCTAGATTCAAGAGCTTTCAAAGCCGCTTGACTATCCGAGAATATTCTGATTGACTTGCCATTCTAGTTTCTATCGATGTGCAGTCATATCAATGGCTTGAACTTCAGCATGAAAAATGGTTGCATGTTTGCCTAGGGAACATTTAAGCTCAACCTTACCATTTTTATTCCATGTAGCGGCTCCTGTACCATCATTGGTCTTGGAGGCCGTCAGTGAACCAACTATGCTCTGTTGTTCTCAGATGTTCAGAGGCTTTTGTCCAGTCGTTCCTCTCTGGTAGGAGGACGTCATAGGCATGGTAATAGTTAGTTTTGGTAGGCATAATATCTGATAGTAGGCCCAACACACTGTGCCGCTCATTTCTGGAAGTAGATTTATTAAGAAAATATGGCGTTATTGTCACGTGATAAAATGTAGGGCATCATCGTTGCCTTTTTTAAAAGTATTGCTAACACTAAGGTTGTACAAGGTACAGGGTTTTCCATATATTTTAGCACCCTCCAACAGCCTTTATTTTTGGAGCTAGTTTTTTCTGACTTCAAACATGAAAATATTGTAGGTGGGTGCTAAAATATACGAGAAAACACTATATATAGCTCCAAAAGCTGACTCGATTGTTTTAATAATCACCAATTAATTCTCTACTTACAGAGTTCTAGATGCAGTTTAGGTCTGCATATTTTCCTGTTTAATTTATATAATTTAGTGCCTTTTCATATTAGTAGTTGCAATTATTGTAAACTTATGAAAATAAATTGCTCTTTTTCTTTGTGTCGAACACGCTCATTTTTCCGCCAACTCTCTAGGAATTGATCGAATTCTACTATAATTCCCTTAAGTTGACACTGGTAAAGTGCACGAAGCTTAAATCAAACGTAGTGATATTAACACTGTAGACGGAAATATTTGCATACAAATAAGTAAGTTTGTGTTGTACTTGAACAGCTTTATACTTAAAAGTTCAAAGCGTAAATTTAGAAAGCACGCGACATGCCAAGTTGAATGATTTAGAATATGGAAATCCAGGAATAAAAAGCAGGCATTATAGTGGCGAGTAAAAAAGAAAGTTAATAGCAAATTTTAAGTATTTAATTAGCTTTAAACATTGATATAAATTAATGCTCTTAAAGATATATTCATAAGCATGGTATGCCTAATTGAATAATTTGCACTAAACTCTGATCTAACATCTGACACGTTTCTAAGAATCGTCCACTTAGCGAACGCATACGGCCGCATGACAACGAATGAACGCATTAAGGTATGTCCACACTTGTATTTTTTCATGCGCTACATTGCATGCATCTAGCGCAAGTGTTGCTTGCGCGAAAGCATGCCTCAAGCCTGCCAGCTGAATGCGCATATGCTTCCACCAGCTGTGGATTTCTCTTCAACATACCGCGCAATTTTTTGAAAAAGTTCTGTTTATTATTTTGAGTGTGTGTTTGTTAGCTTAACATGTCGTCCGAACAAACATTAACCTTTATAGAAGATTATAGATCACATAATACCTTATGAGACATTATGAGACAAATATTATACTAATAAAATGATAAGAAATGATGCTTAGTGTTAAAAATAAAATTAAAAACTTACGTTCATATTTCTCGAAGGAAGATGAAAAAACAGCGGTGCAGCAGTCGAAGACAAGTACTATCTCCCTTGGTTCACGTATAATTCGATCTTGTCCATTTTGGACTCTATAACAACAAGATCAACTAAGGACTCCCTGTCATGTAAATACAGTACTGTCACCTAACGAACATTAACTATACGTTAATAAGAACCACTCAACCGCGGCAGATTTGATATGCGTGTTCAGTGAGCGCTACAAAGGAATCGTAGTTTTTTTTGCTTGATTGCTTGGTAACGGTTGGCGGACTCCCGCCGCACGCAGGTCGAATTTGAATAAAAGCCGGCCAGAAACGATATGTGTATTCAACTAGCTGTTTCAAAAATCTATTAATGTTTTTAATAATTAGTTATTGATAACAATACTCAAGGTATGTAATAACTAATATTTAAAAGATTTTGATTTTTCTGCTTATTGCATAGCGCTGGCGACTTAAAATGTAAACGATTGATATTATCAAATCATAATTACAAATTCGTAATATAATAACATTTTTTTAAATAATTCCAGCATATTTCCGACTACAAATATACTGTAATATGTACATTAAGATTTTGACAAAAGAGTTCAAGAAGAAAATCTTGCTCGAATTTGCTCTATTTTTTACATTTTATTAAGTTTTGGCGTTTTAGGCGACTTTAAAATTGGTTAAAGGGTTCGCACAATATTTTTACTGTATATTATTTAAAACGCTTATTTTATAATTGCATAAATTCGTGAAACTGTGATTTTTTTTAACACGCTAGTGTAAGAGTTTACGGTGATTTTTAATTTTAATGATTTAGGGAAAGTAAATTAATAATTTATTTTTTATTTATGAATAAGCTTGTCCATTATTTTTTATTTATTTGCTTCCGATCAAAGTTATTTAACTATAACGTATAAGAAATTATATGAAATAATAATAATAATAATAATAATAATAATAAACGTTTATTAATCCATATATCAGTTGCATGAATTACAGCGCTGAAAAAGAAAGTTGCATGGACTAATTGGCATAGTTGCAGCATCCCAACCAAAGGTTGGGCGCTGTTGCAGCCAGAGAAAAAAATATATCAAAGTAGCTTATGTTATTAATAATAATTTACAAACCAAAATCTCGGTAGTTAAATATTAGAAGAAGAGAAAAGAGAGAAAAAAGAGCGAGATAGCGAGGTAGAGAGAGAGAGAGAGAGAGCGAGAGAGAGAGAGAGAGAGAGAGAGAGATGTGGCTGACGCACAAATGAAATTCATAAGAATGAATAATTTAAAAATATACACACAAGAATCAACACACAGGCAGTAATACGACTATGGATTAAACAATCTTTTCCATATAGATTTTTTAACACTGCCTACTGACAAGGACAAATTAGAAATTTTATGTTTGTTCAAACAAGCAGCAGCATTTTATGAAAACGAGCGTTTGAATATTTCTTTGTGATGAATCGGGATATCAATAAGATACGTATGTCGGATATTTACGTTATGAGCATCAAATCTATACCGAATCTTATTATATAGATAAGAAGGTAGCTTATTCTTTATTATTTTATAGAAAAACATAACTGAATGAAATTCCCTACGATCTGCCATACTGAGCCAATTGATGTCTTTTAATTTATGGGATATACATTGTCGCCTGCGAATACCAAATATAAATCTGAGACAAGAATTTTGCAGTTTTTGTACTCGTTGCTTATCGACACCATCCAAGCAGGGACCGTAAACGTTATCACAGAAGTTAAAATGTGATAGTACAAGAGCTTCGCATAATATCTTTTTGGTTGTTGGGTTTAGATAATGCCTATGCGGATATAACATTTTTAAGACTGAGTAGCCTATTTTTAATTTAGCTGTGATATGATCTTTGAAACGCAACTTGCAGTCAATTATTAGGCCCAAATTTTTTGCAAAATCCTTAAATGGAATTATTTCATTGTTAATTTGTAAATTTAAATTTGTTAGTAAATTTTCTCTATAATTTCCGTTTGCAGATAAAATAGCAACGGATTTTTTTGGATTTAGTTTTAACAAGTGATTATTAGATTCGATAAACAAATTATTAAGGTCCATGTTCAAGCGCGCGTTTGCTTCCAGCAAGTGAGAGCGTTCAAAATTAAAAATTAGTTGTGTGTCATCGGCATACATATGGTAGTCACAGTATTGGAGACATTTATAAAAGTTAAAGGTGTATATGGAGTATAACACAGGCCCGAGAATGCTCCCCTGCGGCACACCCATTGTAACATTAGCAGCGTCCGACACCCTACCCTCCACACA
This sequence comes from Pissodes strobi, assembly GCA_016904865.1. Lineage (NCBI taxonomy): Eukaryota > Metazoa > Arthropoda > Insecta > Coleoptera > Curculionidae > Pissodes > Pissodes strobi. The sequence goes on from MU181974.1 coordinate 46,799, forward strand.
AACTCTTTGAACGCGATTTGAGAGAAAAGATTGTACGAGATTTAAAGCTGATGTAGTAAATCCAATATATTTTAAGATAGCTAATAACAACTGATGATGCAGCATGTCAAAAGCTTTAGTATAGTCTAGCATAATTAGAATTGAAGCATCGTTATTATCCAGGGAATGAAAAATATTGTCCGTAACCTCAGCCAAGGCCGTTGCGCAACTATAACCCTGGCGAAACCCAGATTGCTTCTTAGGTAATATATCATTAATTTTTAGAAAATTGTTAATTTGCCTTTCCATTGTTTTTTCTAAAAATGTCGATAATGTTGGTAAGATAGATATTGAACGCAAGTCACTAAATTCCTTTGGTTGATTAGACTTGGGTAAAGGAATAACGTTAGCTTGCTTCCAGAGTCCTGGAAATGTACCACTGGCAATGCTAAAATTAACAAGGTGTTTAATATGAGGGATAATAAATGGACAGCAATATAAAATAAGTGTTAAGTTTAAATTATCAGGTCCCATTGCATTGGATTTCATTTTTTGGATAACGTTCATAACATCATCATCAGCAATAGGTGAAAATATAAAATCATTAGCTTTTAGACGGTTATTTAAATAAAACGTAAGAACTTCTTGGTTTGGAGGCCCATAGTTTTTATTTATTGAAGTGAAATATTTATTTAACTCATTCACATTATTTAAGCTTTCAGGGATATTGTTAGATTTCGCTTTGAGAATATTTAATTTCCTAAGTTCTTGCCATTTTTCTTTTTCACTACTTCTTTGCAATTTTTGGTTAAGATAAGCTTTTTTCTCTGCCCTTATTGCCGAGGTAGTATAGTCGCGCAATTGCTTGTAATATGTCCAGTGGTCTGGGTTTTTAGATGTCCGAAATCTATTCAGAGCTTTATTTCGCAACCTTATCATAAGCCTAACGTTGTCGGTAATCCAAGGAGTGTAGAGTTTTTTCTTACCACTGATATTTCGCACTGGTGCATGAGTATCAAAAAGTCGAATAAGATTTGAGGTTAAAAATTCTACTTTGTCATTGACGTTATCGATATCGTAAAGTGTATGCCAGGAGATACTCTCAAGGTCATTTTGAAAGTTCACCAAATTCATTGTTTTAACAGGTCGATATTTAAAGTCAAAAGTAAGTTTTTCTCGTTTTTCAAACTGCAGATTACAAAAAACAAGGTGATGATCTGATACCTGTATATCCCTAGTGCCCGAGGCCACTACATTATCACCATTATAAAATATCAAGTCAATCATAGTTGAACTATGCTGATTAATGCGAGTTGGCTCAGTTATTAATTGATGAAGATTAAAGACATCGGCAACACTATGCAGAGATTTACTTAATTTGCTATGCGTATTGCTTGCATCAATGTTGAAGTCACCAAAGCACAGTATTAAGTCATAGGAAGTGTAAAGGTCAGTCAAAATGTCCTCAAAATATGACAAAAATTGTTCAGAATTCGTTTTAGGTGCCCTATATATATTACCTATTACCATAGTTTTACCAGAGAAGGCTACTTTTATCCATATGTGCTCAACAAAATCTGTGCACTCCTGAAGAATGATATCATATTGTATATAATTTTTAATGTAAATGCCCACTCCCCCTGCCCTGGACACTCTGTCCTGTCGAATGAAGTTATAGTTTTGCAATTGAACTAAGTCGTCACTAATTTCCTTATGAAGCCAACTTTCCGAAACTCCAACAATGCTATAATCAGAATATGAAACATGATCTTGAAAATTGGCAAAATTGCCCAGTAAAGATCTTACATTAATATGCGCCAACGAAAGCATAAAGTTAAAACGTTAAAGAACTAGAAAGAAAAGGAGTGAAAGTAGGGGAAAAATAAAAAACAAGAGTTATAGAGAATAGAGAAAATTTAAATAACTATAAATGCTTCAAACCTTTCCCGACCAAAGTAATAATGCAAAATTTCTTAAATTTCTTAAATGAGTTTAGGTCGACTTGCAATACTTTTGACTATAAATATATTTCTAAGTGGAATCAATCAAGTAGGATCAAAGAGAGGTTTTCAGAAAAAATAAATTGTGTTCCTCACCTTTATAAGCACACAACTGAAGGGAAACTTCTGAAAGAGATATTAGGAACTGCGTTTCTATTTTTTAAGCTTTTTTCTCTCAACTTTTGCCCCCGGGTTCGACACTTTTTTTATTTTTTATTTTTTCTTCACCGTTTTTTTCGCCGAAAACCGCGTTTCTCTATTTTTTTTTCTTTATTTCGTTTTATAATACTTTTATTAATTTTTTCCGTTTGCTGTTTCAAAATAATTTTATTAACTTTCCGAACAATCTTTTGTGTTTTTTTTCAATATGTTTTTTCTTATTTCGTTTTATAATACCTTTATTAGCTTAATTATATAATTAGCTCGATTAATCGTTAATGCCTTAAAAGGTAATCGAATAGTCGATTATTTTTACCCACCTTTAATCCCATAATATTGTAGTAAGTGAAATTGAAGCTGAAATTTTGAATCATTATTGCACCATACTGGTGCAAGACTGATGTTATTACAAAAAGAGGTAATAAATACATTGGCTGAATCAGCAGATAAAATTTATAATTTAGTTTTAATTTGTAAATATGGCTTTGATGGTACCTCGGGACAGTTAGAATATGAGCAAGTGTTTTTGAACAACAGCTGCACTGATGCTTCTATATTTTCTACTACTTTGGTCCCTATTAGATTAATTTTTTTAAATTGCGATAACTTGTATGGCAATTTTGGCATTTTGCTCGTCAGACTCCTGAATTAACCGTTGCAAAAAAACAAAATTTGGATCATCAAATTAAAAATTAAAAACCCTTTTTTTACAACGAAGGAGGCCCTAATTTTCGAAATTTAAAATGGTTTAAGACATTCAAAGGATTTTTACACATGATTTTTATCGTTAGTGATAATTGATACACCTTATATATAAATATAGATGCTTCAACAGTAAACCATCTTTGTCTAAAAGACGATATTTTAATTGTGTAATACTTAATAACTTATATGTCTTATTTCTTGTAAACCTTATTATGGCCAGCTTTGCTAGAAATTCGACCAGTGTGCGCCGTGTCAAAGGTCGCCTGCCAATATCCTGTTAATTTGCGCGCGGGGAAGGAGACACACCGTTGACGTGCCGCCGCAGAGAGTGAACCTTCTTATCGTATAGTTAATGCTCGGTGGTTTAAGATCCTTTACAGTCATACAGCACTATGCTATATTAGTCGCTTCTAATGTCACTTTTCCTATGCTTTTTACTATGCACTATGCGTGAAGAGTTAACAGTACTCTAAAGTGGCTTTAACCCACCAATCAGAAGCGGCTAATATAGACGGCAGTAAAGGATCGTAATATGCCTCGGTGATACTGTATTGACTTTTGAAGAAAACAGTGAAGTCGAAATTGAAATTCCTGACAGTGCTGAAGAAAGCAGAGAGGTATGTAAAATTTTTATTTTAAAATTTTATTATTGCAAATTGAAAATTAGACATATTTCGCGAAAACCACTACCAGTATCGCCATCTATTGGACCTTGAAAAAATAGGGTATTTAGCATTGTGGTATAACATTGTTTTACTTTTATTTTCAAAGTGACCGTCACAAGTTTTCTCAATATTTTTAAGTTTTAAAGAGTGTTTTACCGTTGGCTATTATCAGTCAACGGTTTTACGTTGTATTTAATTAAAATTCGCAACTATTAACCGAATTTATTCGTTTTTTAAAAGAATACAAACATATAAAACCTTAAACAGTTGAAAAATAAAGGGAAAACAAACTGCTAACAAGGCAATCTCTCGGAAAATGAGTTTCATCAAAATATATACACCAACACAGACACAAATTAGACGACTACTAAAAATAATAGAGGAACAACAACAAACATTGGATTGGAATTCGGAATTGCAAAACATAATGTATAGTAATTATTCTAGGAATAAAGTTATTCGGGCTTGAAGAAACTGGCACTAAGTGCCTCGTTGCTGGTGCATTCTGGTGGGGCATAACAATGTTGAAGCAACATGGGAGATGGAAGGCTTGCGCGGCCGTGTAGGGCTATAAGTCGAACATCAGCAATAAAATATTTTCGGGTGTTTCCAGAGTATCGAGTAGTGTGGATAATAATATAGTTGATATTACGAAATAGGAGGGAAGTGGAGAGAGTTCAATTATTGTATTAACATATTGTTCACAATTCACCATAATTATTACTTGGAAGTTGCATAGCAACGAACTTTTTCTGACTAGGCACTGGAAATACACCTTTTAAGCCCGTCAACTGTCACTAAATACACATTCAATATCATTTGGCGAAGAAAGGCTTTATATTATCGATACAGGACCAGGTAATAGTATGCAAGTACTCTTAAAAATATGTCATGAAAAAAACAGAGATAAATCACCTATGCAGGAAATGCCATCAACACCAGGAAATAATAGCATAGAAGGATAGCGGACACAATATACAGAAAAACACAACAAAGCAGCGAAAATGATTCGCCAACCATTGGCAAATAAATTTAACCTGATATCATCCAAAGCACAATATTATGATTAAACATCGAGTAGTATATTGGAAAATAATGAGTAAAAACGATGTAACCATACGTACTGATAAAACTATAACACACAACAGACCAAATCTCACACTACTGAATAAAAGAACAACTGATGACGTAGCGATGCCAACAGATAACAACATCATCAAAAAATATACTGAAAAATCAGAAATCTATACCCCCTTGGCAATAGAAGTGGAATAATCTGGAAACAGGAAAGACCGCAAATCATTCCACTCATAATATCCACAACAGACATCACATTTAAAACCTTCACGCAACATCTGAAACGACTTCAGCTAGACAACTACAGAGATAGATTATCATATACATAGCCCAAACGTTTCTTAAGCAATAACGGCACATTTGGTACATACCCGTCTGCTTAGGAAGAAACCGAGGAAAAAAACAATAAAAACGATCATACAAACCACTTTAAATGAAGAATATTAAGAAATAAAGTAAATATTTGTGGTCATTCTCAATCTCGACTACTGGTATTTTCCTTAACCGAAAAGGTTCCCCTTAGCCTTTTTAATAATTTTTCCGACCACATTGTCCTCCGTAAAGTATATGGTCGATGCATGTATAATAGGCAGAAACTACTTGAATTGTCATGGAATGGTATATTTTACTTATAAAATTATTGCGTTTACTTTGTATACAAATAAATGGTATTCGCACCTGCTTTGTGCGGTATAATTGAGGTTGTGTGCTGTCAAAAATTCCTGAATGGACTATAGCAACGTTAGGAACTATGTAAGTTAGGTTAGAAGAATAACCATTTGCTAAACTGTCACAAAAGAGTCCGGTAAATTATTATTAATCAACGGCTTAGAATATTAAACTATTAATAGTTGGAAGATTACCCTAGTAATGGGATAATACATATCGATTTGATTGCTGATTTTTTAATAAAGTCATCACTTGGAAAACCCAAACACGATGTGTTTTTCAAAAATTTGTCTTATATTTGAAAAAAGAAAAATATTTCCACGCTACAGTACAAGAACACACCGCAAGCTTTACATTTAGCAAACGTAAGGTTATTGCAGTTAGGTAAATGACACTTGGAGCGAGTTTTTTTGTTTGTCTTTCATGAATTCCACCAAATGTGTGTTTCCCTGACGCCTACATCTTTTGTCTGAACTAGGTTGTGCACTTCGTCGTTGGCTTCATTGTTCATCATTGTCTGCTTTACTTTCCATGTCTTCTTCTTGATTTCCTAAGATCAGAGATTTGACAATAGAAAGTTTGAAATCAAGAAAGACCATTCTTTCTTCTCTAGGGAAGCCGGCGGCTTAGGCATTCTCCTGTACTCACTTCCGCTTTACTTTCCATGTCTTCTTCCTCTTGATTTTTTTAAGATCAGTGATTTGGCAATAGAAAGTTTGAAAGCAGGAAAGTCCACTATTTCTTTTCTATATAAGCCGGCAGTTTTGGAATTTTCCCTGTACTCAAGCCAACCTGCTGCTACGGGAAAATAAATAAAATGGAAAATGGGCCAGAATGTCCATTTCTTACTCCGATTTCTCATGGAATAATTTTCAATTACGCGGTCCAAAAGGTCTACTCCTCGGTCTACTCCACCCATAAATGCATTGTAATTTTTAATAATGGCTGGCTGTTGTATATTGATATATTTTTTCTCATTTTTAGACCACCTCCTACAAGAACCTTCGGATTAATATACACACTTAAAACATACTAAAATCTGAATACTCGTCAAATATATAAAAAGCGTTTGTTATCAGATATGTCTTCATTCCCATCTTGAATATAACTACTGGTAATTTTTTAATTAAGGCTGGTAATGCGTTATACATTTTGATAGCCCAGTACCCCAGGCCATACCGACACCTTCCTATACGCCAGTAAGCAGGAACTAAGTTACGCCTTGAGCGAGTATTGCGCCCATGGATATCCTCAGGAGTCTGGAACAATCCCACATTCTTCCTAACATAGATCAAACAGTCAAGAATGTACAAGCAAGGCACAGTCAACACTCCAAGGCACACGAATGCACACCTGCAATCATCCCTATATCCCAACCCAGATATCACTCTCACTGCCCTTCCTTGCAGACCAAATACCCTGTGTCTCCCAGATGAATGCCCCCCAAGCTATGATTGCATATGATATATGCGAATGGAAAATAGCAAAATAGGTTTTTCGTAGCATATCAGTCGTGACAGTGCACCAACATGCTCTCCCCACTGCAATCCCGGATCAAGGACAACTCCCAAGAACAGCACCTCCGAACTTTTCGGCACATTGCTTAATTCTCTCATAGAAAAAATCACCCTATTTGTCTTATCTGCGTTCAATAGAAGCCTGTTGGATTGGAACCAAAGCTCGGTCCTATTTTGTGCCACCATGGAACCAATCACCGACTCCTCCAAGGTATCAGCAGTGAAAGACACTGCTGTGTCATCACACTTGACCCGCGGTTCACACAATGGAAGATCATTTATATGTA